>CAJPDP010324101.1:0-10479 GCA_905336975.1 Bombina variegata variegata
GTAATTATAAACAGATTATTACACTAAGTTGCTTGCTAAAATCATGCAGAATCTAGAGATCAGGGATATATGGAGAATTCAGAACCCTGACTCAAGGGAGTTCACTTGTCTGTCTAAGGCCCATAAAACGTTATCAAGAATCAATCTCTTTTTAATTGACGAAAGACTATGTACAATGAAGGTAAAAGCAAGAGTAATGCCTATCTTTTTATCAGATCATGGACCAATCTCCATAGATTTCCAGTTGAATCATCCCAAATTTAAATTCTCACGATTTTATTTTCCTTCCTTCCTCGCATCTGATTCAAAATTCAAGAGCTGGCTTAAGAACAAATTTAATGAATACACCCATTTCAACAACGAATTTAAAAACCGCCCGGTATTATTCTGGGAAGCTGCTAAAGCAGTATTAAGAGGTGAAATCATTGCATATAACTCCATGGTAATCAGAAAACGTAAAAAGAGGGAGAGAGAACTAATTAAATCAGTGACAAACTCTTATAACCGATTCCTCCTCGAAAAAAACTCATTTAATTGGGCGAAGTATATTAGAACCAAGAGTGAAGGAGATACATTTGCACTTTATCAGGAAACCCAAAAAGACCTAAAACTTCAATCCAAATTATATAGATACGGAAACAAGTCTGGGAAATGATTAGCTAAACTGGTTAAAAGTGGCAAAAAGTCACCCCTCATTGAGAAACTCTACTCCAATGGAAAGTCTCTCTCTAAAACTGATGACATTTCTGATGTTTTGGTGAAATATTATCAAGAAATATATGCCTCTAGATACTCAGATACAGGCCAGGCAGAAAACTTCTGGAGTAAAATTACACACCCTACGATAACTACTGAAGCAGTAGAGACCCTTAATGCCCCGATCACAGAAGAGGAAATAAAGAAAGTTATCTCTGACTTGGCAATGAATAAAGCACCTGAGCCTGATGGGCTACCTAATGAGCTCTACAAAATTCTATCTTCAGAAATTACAATTTATCTTTGCAAACTTTATAATCATATGTATATCGACGGCGAATCTGTGGCTACCTCTTTCTCCGCTTCATACACAACTTTAATTCTTAAGAGTGGGAAAGATCCCACTCAGAAAGAGTCATATAGACCTATAGCCCTACTAAACTCGGACTATAAGATATTCACCTCAATTCTTGCCCATAGACTTCAGGTAATACTTGCTAATATCATTCACAAAGATCAAGCAGGGTTTTTAAATCTACGTAATTCCTCAGAAAAAAATAGAGAGGTTCTGGTTGTGACAGAGTATTATGAGAATACTGAGACACCTGCACAGGGGGGAAGAGAGGATATCCCTGACTTAGCCATCATTTCAATTGATGCAGAGAAGGCATTTGATTCGGTTCACTACGATCATCTTTTCTCCACTTTAGCTAAATTTGGCTTTAGAGGAAGCTTTTTTAACTTTATCAAAAGCTTATACAATCAGCCCCTCATGAGCATGATAGTTAACAACACCTTGTCTCCACAAATCGCGCTGGTCAGAGGAACTCGTCAGGGATGCCCTCTCTACCCTCTACTTTTTAACCTCTGTATTGAGCCATTAGCAATCATGATCAGACATCAACTAGAGGGTATTAAAATAGGCAAGCAAGAGCTGAAAATCGTCCTTTATGCCAACGATATACTCATCTATCTGTCAAATACCAAAGCTAATTTACCTAAACTTCTTCAGATTATAAATCAATTTGGGTCATTCTCTGGGTATAAAGTAAATCCTGCAAAATCAGAACTTCTTTGGCCCAGAAAAAATAGCAACTCTCTTTCTAATATCCCCTTCCGAACGGTTAAAGACTCATTTAAATATCTTGGGATTTTAATCCCAAGTAAACCAGATGATCTGTATAACCTTAATATACCCCCAGTCTTAACAAGTTTCAGGGAGAAACTTAGAAACTGGGAAAACCTCCCACTCTCTATTTCTGGACGAATTGCTTTATATAAGATGGTTCTCCTCCCCAAGTTGCTTTATATCTTACAAAATACTGCATTAATACTACTAGAGAGGGACATTTGATTACTTAATAGCATGCTTAGAAGATTTATATGGCAGGATAAAAGACCTAGGATATCATTGATTAAACTTTCTCTTGCAAAGAAATATGGACGCCTTGCATTGTCTAACATACGATTATACAATCTTGCTTTTTTAGCACGAATAGTGGCAGACTGGATCTTTTCTAATAATTATGTCCTAAATAATGCACTCGAGGAAAGTATTTGTGATCCATATCTTCCACGAGCATTAATCCATTGCGAGCCAAAAGAATTGCCTGCTAGTATTAAAAGACTCAAAATGTTTTTCAACCCATTAAAGGCCTGGTGGAAGATAGGAAACCTTCTATCAATAAACTGCAGGATCTCTCAATATTTACCTCTTATTGGAAACTCCAAATTTCAAGCGGGTCTAAATTCAGTAGTTTTTAAAAAATGGCATTCTCTAGGACTGGATAGGATTGTACACTTAATCGATCGAGAGAAAAAATGTGTCAAAACATTTGAGGAACTTAAGAATGATTTCAACCTCACCAACAAGGACTTTTGCATATTTGCAGGTAAGACATTTCGTCTTAGAAACCATGAAGGAAGCGAATTGGCATTGGACCCTAGGTAGCTTGCAAAGCTGGCTTATTTTGGTCAAGAAAGGGCGTATGTCTATTACTCCCTGCTATCATCTTTTTGGAGCTGGTAAGGGAATTCTTATTCTTGAGAAAACCGCCCATGATTGGAATTTAATGTTAGCACAGGATAACATTGACTCTAAATTTATTCAAGCATCCATTTATAAAGTATCACAGGTTACTCTCTCAGCTACTTGGAGAGAAGCTCATCTTAAACTCTTACATAAATTTTATTTTACTCCCGAAAAAAGGATACAAGCTTCGAAATCCAAATTTCTATAAATGTCCCAAATGCTCTCTTATTGCTGCAGACCTCTTGCATATGTTATGGAATTGTCCAAGGATCAGACAATTTTGGCATAAATTAGAATTCTTGGTGAACTCATCACTCAAGATCTCCCCTCTGGTACTATCACCGACTCAGGTCTTATTTTTTGTAAAAAAACTGTGAGTAACACCAACCTAGTGAAAAACTAATAATTCTATCTCTCTTGGCAGCTAGGCACTTAATTTAAAAAAAAATTGAAAACAAGAGAGACTCCCAAGTATTTTAGAGAATAAAAATTATCTTAAGGGGGGGCGTGTCCGAACTGCGGCTATACACAGTCGCATTTTCCCTGAGCTCTTACAGAAATCCTGATATCCGCCGATAAAACGGATATTTACAGCAAAAGTTTTTCAACATCCGTGTACATGAACAAGTCTGCCTGTCAGCATCTGAATTTATTGGGAAATTCGCGCTGTATTCGTGAAGTTGGAGCTTAGCATCGGACGTAGAAGGCCTAGAGCGGCGGCTCATACATAGGCAGCGCCACCCCCCTCGGTGTACCGAGGGGTTTTTTGCCTTAATTGGGGCTCCACGAATCTCGCTAGAGTTACACAACCTTATGCAAAACTCTACCAGCAAAAAAGCACCTGAAAACGGGAAGATATCTTTACCTATTCCTCATCCCTGCACTGAAGAAATGGCTACCACACAGGAAATAGGCCTGCAAGCACACTTTGATTACCACATGGAAAGATTGGAACGTTGCTTCCAGACTTTACTTGCAAAGGCTCCTTGGGACTACTTCATGCAGGTTTATCAACAGCAGAAACAGCACAAGCCAGCTCCTATATCTGCGGAGAAAGATCCCAACCCCAACCAAGAGACACTTAAAACTACCGGACCTCCGTTGACACTTATGTGTGCAAGGGGACCTCTACACCTTACTTCACAACCGACAGACCATGTGGCGGGAGCCTATGAGAGGGCTAAATTGGAGGGTGCTGTCGATGTCGAGTCTTCACTCAAAAAGATGCCTGCAACCAACAGCGTAACCGTAGCAGAAAAGAAGGCAGGTGACATAGCTACAAAGCCCCTAGCGTTAAACGGAACCTTGACAAGGGCAGAGCCGGCGAGAGGGCTCGGGGCATACTCCCGGGCTGCCTTAGGCACCGGACTGATCCCAGCTTCAGCATGCATTACCAAGCCTGTTAATTTGGGACTTTCGTATAACCAACTAGGCTCTGCTGAGGTATCCCTTTCTGTGAACTTGAATGTGAACGACCTTAAATTAGCTAACTCAAATCGATATTATATCTGCAACCCGGGAGGTCAGGTTTGGGGTGTTGGGACGCTGTTTTCTTCTAAGGACTTTGTGTGGACAGCAGAAGCTGGAACTTAGTGCAGGTTTTTGCCGGGTGTACATGGTTCACTACATGTTAAGGGAGAGTTCCAACTAACTCCAAACTGTTTTTGTTCTAAATGTTGTCCATTGTTGGGGTGCACTTGAGTATATAATCTATCTTGTAATGACGCAGTTTTAGTGTTTCCACATATCTCATTATTGTTAATTATATTGCCAAGCCGGAAGGGCACCAATGAGGCCTTCACTTATTATTTACATAGCTTACTTCCTGCGGCTTACGGCCGGAGCCGGGGAGGGGGACATACTTGTTTGCAAAAGGCTTGAATCTAAGAGGGTTTGATCTCTGCAGTTAGTCTAATAAGTTTATTTTTGTTGCACTGTTTACTATGCCTACTAACCACTTATGAATAATGTGATGGATGTCTGTTCTCTCCTAATATTGCTCAGGACGCAACGTTGCTCCTGTATTGCCCTTATTTATATCTGTATGTTTCCTGGGGGTTACGGGGGGGGCCCCTAGGGAAGTATCCTACAATATACCACACGAATGGGGTCCTGTGTTTTTAAATTGTAGCACTGATTACTGGCATTCAGAATGAGAGAGTTTTTCTTCATTGTGTTATCCCATATATATGATAATTCATTACTACATAGTTCTTGGCAAAAAACAAAATCCAACACGCAATCTTATAAAGCATTGTATCTGCGGGGCACCGCAACTCATTATGTTTTCCCAAAATTGAATTGACACAAACTGCTATCCTAGAGAGGAAGGAGGTAGATCTGGAAGTTTTACCTTTTCTTAACTATTGTCTCCCAATATTTAGGGCCTGGTTTCAATCCTATTTATGTTAAAGCTTAAAATGAATATGAGAGCTCCCAATTAAGGTTTTTGCATCATTTCAGTTGTTATTTTAGGACAGGAAAGTCTTTACAGCATTATTACTTTAGAGATGCATTTTTTGTTTGTTGTTTGTTTTTTGTTCTTTTCTTTTAAACCCCTAAAAAGAATTTTGTCATACTAAGGATCCAAGAGTGATCCACTGAATCTAGGTTAGGGGAGAAAAATGAGGGGAAAGGTTCTTTTATTTTGGGCACATCTCATGTCTTTGAATATGCAATGTATATAAGTAATGTTGATTGTAATTTGCAACCACTGCTTGTTAAAAAAAAAAAAATTGTACCCTCAATAAAAATACTAAAATATATATAAAAAAAAAAAAAAATTATCTTAAGAAGCAATGTATACTAGAACAGCGAAATACCAACATAGATAATGAAGCGGTGTTACACAATTCTTTAATAAATGGGCAGTATTTATTAAGTCACTCCCGACCACGGAGATTGATAATATAATATGTCCCTTCAAAAACTCAGAGCTGGTGCTTCTGGGTATATGGTAACAATCAACAAGCTCTGTTAATGTGAGTCAAAGGAGGTATGATGCTGAACTTTCCTTTTTCTAATCCCCCCCCCCCTCTCTTTCTTTCCTCCTCTTTTTTTTCTTTCTTCTTTTCTTTCTTTTTTCTGTTAGGTGGGTTGACAAATTGTCTGCTGTGGATGTCTTAACTATAGGTAGAGGGTAGTATAGGAAATAAAACGACTCAGCAGTAAAAAAAATAGATAATCAAGGTCATATCTGATAACTATTGTGATTTAAATCATGCTAACGTTAGAATTTTGTTACATTGTTAATTCAGTCATTGTTAAATTTAGTTTATATCGTTAAAGTAATCAAGTTGTGATTTAATTTATGTTAATGCTACATGTTTTGTTTTTATGTTCACATTAATTATTGGCCTTGCATGGTGTAAACTAATTGTTTGAATTTATTATGCAGAATAAAAAGATAAATAAAAAAAATTGCATGCTCTATCTGAATCATGAAAGAAAATATTTTGGTTTAGTATCCCTTTAAGCCTTTGGCTGGGGTGTCTTTGCCTCCTCCTGGTGGCCAGGTTCAGTATTTCCCAACAGTAAGGAATTAAGCCGTGGACTCTCCTTATATTAAGAAGGAAAAGGTTTGGAGAATCTCCCTCAGGACAGCACAAGATATATCTCCGGTAACGGTAACTTATGCAAGTTATACAGACACTGTTTACAACGTCACTGGTTGGCTAGCCACTCTGGTAAGGAACACGGAGGTAAGACTGATGTTATTTCTAACGTTGTAGGAGCACCTGTGATACGCTATCGCTCCACTTATGCAGTACTGGGAGGAATTCCATGCAAGAGATTGCTTTTTATTCTACATTTTTAACACAAACTGAGGTTCTTAAATTTTGAAACTGGGAACTAAACAATAAGACTGTGATCACGCAGTTTCATATTGGGGAGACAGCCCCCTCACTCTATTTTATATACCCTTTTACAGTTTGCAAACTTATGTGATTATTGGATTGAGATCATATGCTTCATTTATTGACTGGAAGCTACTGTACTGAAAACACTGAAAAGGATGATTTATGTAGTTAGGGTAATTTGTGACATTGAGTCAATCACTTACACAGCACATTGCTGTTGGTTTACACAACACTCTGTCTGCTACTCCACAGCCGAAGCTGTGCACAGGCAGAGAGCTACAGCCTGTAGTTAAAGAGACAGGAAAACCCAGAATTGTATTTCATGATTTAGATAGAACATACAATTTTATACGACTTTCCAATTTACTTCATTCTCTTGTTATCCAAAGCGAAAGGAACGATATTGCACTACTGGCAGCTAGCTGAAGACATCTAGTCAGCGAATCACAAGAGACAAATGTGTGCAGGCACCAATCAGCAACCAGCTCCCACTAGTGTAGGATATGTGCGTATTCATTTTGCAAAAAGGGATACCAAGAGAATGAAGCACATTTGCAAATAGAAGTGAATTTAAAAGTTTCTTAAAATTACATTCTCTTTCTGAATCATGTAAGTTTAATTTGGACTTTCCTATACCTACCTCTGCAGATATGGGGGGGGTGTACTGTCAGGTCACCTGCCCTGCTCTCAGAATCATTGCTGGGAGTAAAGGAATAAGCACACTGTATGGGCGGGTCAGATGAAGAGCACACTGCTTCCATGGAGATGGCCGTAATGGTACACGTTTTTGTAACCCTTTCCCTCCTAGCAGCAGTAACAGAGAAAAAGTGGAACTATTTCAGTCCAATGCAATGTGCAGCTTGTCTACACCATGCTGCAAACACTGTATATGACAGAAGTATACACTGTGCACAGGGAAACGGTGAAGGTGTCGGCCATGCAGCACTCTCATTAGAAAGGCGGAGCAGAGCAGCAATGCACTAGCTGAACACATCTGGTGAGTCAATGGCAAGAGCCATAAGGGTGAAACCACTAATCACCAAAAGTAAAATTTTGCTAACAGAAGTAAACTGAAGTGTTATAAAATTGCATTCTCTATCTGAACCAGAACAACTTAATTTTGACTATATGAACAGAACCATTTTTGCCATTAAAAACAAAAAAACAAAACCCCCCCCATAATATATCACATAACAGAACATGGTCATTGTTACAATATAAGGTTGTATTCTAACCTGAAATGATGCTATTTTTGTCTTTTTATTACAGTGTACCCTCCTGTTTGTTGATGTTTGGAGCCAGCAACGTTTTAGACCAGAATACATATTGCAATAAGTGACCATTGCAGAAAACTCACACTTGTGCACTTAAACCACTAGATGGCAGTATATTTTCTCCATCAGACTGGGCACCCCTGTTATAGACTAAAAGAGATGCAATACATCTCAATGCAGGTCAACATCTGCTCATCCAGATTAAAGGGAGGGAGGGGGGATCATATGAATTTAGAAAATGTATGTTCCCCTATGAAACCTGTCTTATTTCTGAAGATTTTGTCGTCTATTAAGTGTGTTAAATATAGGTTTGTAGAGCGAGCACATGACAAGAATCTGGAAATAAAGAAGTTGGTAACAAATTCAACAATACATTTATTTAAAAAGCAGCACTGCACAAAAAACTACAAATAATTGAATAATACACCGCTGCAATCTAAATATGATTACATAATACAATAACACAATGCACCCTCAGCTTGCTGGATATAACGTGGGATAGGTAGCATATTAATCATGACCATAACTTTTTTTTTTTAATAATAATAATAATGAATTATTTCTGAAGACACTCATGCTTCTCTTAAAAGGGACAATAAACACTTCTTGATTTTAATATAAAATACAGGTAAAAACAAAACAAAAAAAAAACTTTATTCAGACTGCATGGGATCTTATGTCATTTAGGTAATATTTACATGTCATAATACAGCTTATACATGCAACCTAAAGGTAAGTTGTATATAATTGTAATACTTCTGTATACATAGTACCATCAGAAAGATATAGTACAGTAATTAGAAAGGTAATATTTACATGTCATAATACAGCTTATACATGCAACCTAAAGGTAAGTTGTATATCATTTTAATACTTCTGTATACATAGTACCATTAGAAAGATATAGTACAGTAATTAGAAAGGTAATATTTGAGGTTTTAAACATATAGACTATTATTTGCATTTCAGATCAGACAATCCAAGCCAAAGACACAGGCAGACAAGACTGAGGCAGGAAAACGGGTAAAACAAATTCTTTCATGGTTCAGACAGAACCTGCAACTTTCCAATCTACTTCTATTATCTAATTTGTTTTGTTCTCTTGGTATCTTTTGTTGACACATGAGCTGCTGATTGGTGTCTACACATTAATGCCTCATGCTAATTACTCACCTATATGCATCGCTGTATCAACAAAGGCTACGAAGAGAATAAAGCAACTCAAGTAAATTGGAAAGTTGTTTTAAATAATTGTATTTTTCTATCTGAATCATGAAACAATTTTTTGGGGGTTTCATGTCCTTTTAACATACCACATATCTCTCCATAATTTGAAATTTGTTATCTTTTGATTCCTGCTGAAGCCAAACAATGAAGATGCTGGTTTAACAAATGGTAGTGACAAACCCTGTCTTTTTAAAGGTTAATTCTGGCTTGAACACTAAAAATAAATGTAGCAAACAATCAGTAAATCAGTACTAATAATGCTCATACTGGTGTAATTACAAGGTAATTACAAGGTGTTTACTGCCCCTTTATTTACCATTTCTAATACAATGAATGAGTGTGTACGGCACAATGTATTGGCAACAAATCCCCAGCAGCACTAGTAGCAGCTGGAAGCCTCAGTGTGAGTTTTAAGCTTACACGGATTACACAATTACCCAACAGAAGATAAATCTGATTCTGTCACTGCACAATTCCACTAATAGAAAACAGCATTTTTTCCATTTAATTTCCAGGTCTTGAGATGGTGAATTGCTAATAAGTTTATTTCCCTTTCAGAGTAAAATGAAAGCATCATATATATATTCCATACCTTGCTTATGATGGAAGTCTCTCCTTAGACATGTTGAGTGACATTCAAAAATAACACATCATTCCCGGTGCACCTAAAGAAAGAAAGTACATTTATAGATAGGTAGCCTGTAAACAGCATGTATTCATCATATAAAGTATGTGCACAAAAGCAGTATCTCATGGTCAGCAGCACCTACAATGTAAGTCTTCAATAAATATTTTATAGGTAAATTCCACTACACATTATAGATCAAAACGAAACTGAAAACCATTAATTAAGCCCCTAAAACTTGACATACAAAGGACTTTGCTGGTAATATCCCACACGCTACAGGTGGTTTGTGGAACAAATATCACTAGCATACAAATCTCTCTCTCTCAATCTCTCTCTCTCTTTAAATCTCTATCGCTCTCTCTCTATCTTTAATGGGACAGTCTAGTATAAATTAAACTTTCATTATTCAGACTTTCCAATTTACTTTTATCATCAAATTTGCTTTTTTTTTTTGCTCTTCGTATTCTTAGTTTAAACTAAACATAGGTAGGCTCATATGCTAATTTCTAAGCCTTTGAGGGCTGAATCTAATCAAATGCTTTTTAAATCTCTTTTCAACACAAAGACAGAAAGTACACGTGGGCCATATAGATAACACTGTGTTCAGCCACAAAAAGTTACTTAAAGTGAAGGTAAAGTTACCTCTACTTCTATCAAGCATAGCATTAGGGATGCATAATAAATATAAGTTTAATTCATCATTTTTAATATTGTTACCTATAGATAAAGTTATCGGCTTTAGAATGGCTCTTCTTACCATCC
>CAJPDP010324165.1:0-14031 GCA_905336975.1 Bombina variegata variegata
AACTTTCAAATTTTTATTGAGGTAAACTGAACAGAATTCATGAATGTTAAAACAATCGTGTCCCCTTGGGTTACAGGGGGGACCTGAGACACCCCTTACATATATGCATGTTATAATACATAGGAAAAAATTAGAGGCTGGTATGACGTTAGAAATAGAATATTACACGGGCACCTGCATCATATATCGCCAGCCCACACCTCAATTTGAATTTTCTGAGCATTAGAGTCCCTACTCATTCCACATCCCAGTTCCCTGCATCTATCTACATTCTTCAATCATAAACAAGACGGGTGAAATACAGTAGTTTGCCCTCGCTTTCAAAACTCGAAAAAAAGTATTGTAGTCGCCTATAAAACCATGAGGGAGAGATCTCTAAGGTATCTTAGGTTAAGAGGCCAGATATCTCCTTTGAGGCGACTATAGAGATCATAAGATATGTAGGTTAACTATCAGCTAAGTTGAGAGGCCTAGGCAAACTGATCAGGTCTAAACATCACCCTCCAGTTTCCGCCTTGCCCCGGCAGGTGGAGTAGAGGAGGGGGGAGAGTGGGAGGGTAGAGAGGGGAAGGAGAATATAGAAGGGCATAGAAGAGGAGGGGGCGAGGACTAGGAGAGGGGAAGGGAAAGCCTCTCCCATAGGAGAGGTTCACGTTTAGAAGCCAGTCAACAAAAAGGTCTTAGAGTTAGTCAAGGATAGACTTATGAGTCACCAGAGGGTTTCTGTCTGTGGGCCCATAGATCCCAGATTTTCCAGTAGGACTCAATTTTGTTCAGATGTTGGTAGAATCCCCGTTCCATTGAAGCATATAATTCTAGGGTCTTATGGACAGCAGTCAAAGGGGGCGAGTCAGTTGGCCTCCACTGTCTAGCAATTGAGATTTTGGTGGCTGCGAAGAAAAAAATGTCCAGCTGTCTCTGAATTTTGGGGATTTTCCATAGGAAGATATTTAGAAGGGCCACCTTGGGCTCTTTCGGGAGTAGTTTCCCGGTCAAGTCGCACAACCGAAAAAAACCCTCCCACAACTCCTCAAGTACCGGGCAGGACTACCAGATATGTAGGTCTGGGCCTACCTGACCACAATTTCTCCAGCATGAGGACGAATGGGACGAGGCCATCTGAGCCATGAGTGTAGTGCCATCTAAGGCACACCTTGACATATAGTTCCATTGAGTTGGCACAATGGAGAGTCTTCTTTGTAAGTATAAAGGCTTGCGACCAAGTTTTATCAGAAATTTAGATTTTTAGGTCCTGCTCCCAGGTCCTTAGCTGCCATACCTCCCCAGCACCCACATCCTTCATGATCAACATGTAGTGAATGGATAGGGATCTCGTCAGACCTGAACCGGATCTCCATTTCTGCTCCCAGATGGTTTGTTCTCTAAGGTCTGAGGGCAGGAAGCCCCAGCTGGAGAGGAATTTATGAAGTCTAAGCCTCTCAAATTGGAACCATGGTGGGGGGGATTCCCCCCTGTGAATGCTTGGTCAGCTAACTGTAGAATATTCTGCTGGTAGAGATCAGAAACATTTGAGAAGTCCCATTGTCTCCACTGGGTGATATGGGAATTCGGGAGGCCCCGCAGCAGACCCGCGATAAAATGGATCGGGGAAGGATGAGGAGCTATTCCAGAGTAATGTCTAATAGTTCTCCAACAGTCTAGAGTTTGCTTAACGATCGGATTTTGGATAAGTGAACTATCAATTTTATAGTCAGGTATCCAGGGTAAATCGCTGAGAATGATCCCTGCTGGTAGGGAAAACTGTTCAACTCTTTTCCAGCTCTGTGTCATATCCGTCGTACCCCAGTGAGAAATGTGTGTAGGCGGGCTGCCTTGTAATAGGTGGAGACATTGGGGAGTGAGACCCCTCCCAGATGGTAGGGTTTTTGCAGCGTTTTCCTAGAGATTCTAGGCTTTTTCCCCTGCCAAATATATATGGTTATCAGGGCGTTAAACTTATCAAGGAGTACTCGGGGCAGATTCAATGGGAGACAGCGAAAGTAATATAAGATCTTCGGCAAAATAGTCATTTTGACTGAAGCAATACGCCCCAACCAGGACACTTCCCGAAAGGTCCATGAGTTGAGCAAAGCCCTTATTTCATGTAGAAGCTTGTCATAGTTCTTCGCCCTAACCATGGCAATGTTCGGGCCTAGTTGAACTCCCAAATGGGTAATAGTTTCCGATGCCCAGTTAAATCGATAGGATTCCTGGAGAATCTCAAGTTCAAATCGTTTTATATGGATGGCTAACGCTTCCGTTTTGGTGAGGTTAAGTTTATAAAAGCTTAAGGAGCTGAACTGGGTAATGATCTCAAATAGCGCTGGGAGGGAGCCCATGGGGTTTGTCAGAAAAAGGGTAATATCATCTGCAAACAGAGCAATTTTTTCACCTCCTCTCCCCATCTCCTCCCCCCGGCGGCTGAGGGGGACACCCCGAATCATTGTTGAATTCCTAATTAAATGGGCCAGTGGTTCAATTGCCAGGGCAAATACAATAGACGAGAGAGGACACCCCTGTCTCTTCCCATTAGTGATAGGAAATTTTGATGAGCAGACCTCTGACTCTGGCACTTGGAGAACTATATAGGGCTTGGATGGCCAGAACCACCTCTCTGGGGAACCCAAACTGTAGCAGAGCCTCTCGGAGGTATTCCCATCTGACCCTATCAAACGCGTTTTCTGCGTCTAGTGACAGGGCCAGCATTGGAACCCCCAGTCTATCCGCCTCAGAAAAAATGTTTAGTATGCGTCTGGTGTTATCTGGACCTTCCCTGCCCCAAGTGAACCCCACTTGGTCCGGGTGGAGCAAGGTGGGGACAATAAGGCGTAATCTGTTGGCCCACAATTTAGAATAAAGTTTTATGTCAATATTAATGAGGGAAATGGGACGGTAGCTACCACATTGAGAGGGGTCTTCATTAGGTTTCGGAATAGTGAGAACCGTTGGTTCCAGGAGTTCGCTTCTAAAGGAGCCCTTTCCTCTGGCTTCCTCGAAGGCCTGAAGGAGCAAGAGCGAAAGGTCAAGCCGGAAGGTCTTATAGAATAAGGCCGGGAAACCATCGGGGCCCGGCGCCTTTCCATTTTGAAGTTGGTTAATCACTCCCTTCATCTAGTGGACCGAGAATGGGGCCAGAAGTGAATCTACATCCTTCTGAGACAGCGAGGGTAAGCCCAATCCCACCAAGAAGGCTTGAATTTTATTATGTGGGGAGATACCATCTTTTTCAGTTTTGTAAAGGTTGTACAAGTTGGAGTAAAAAGCTGCAAATGTTTCCCCTATGTCCTTAGGGGGAGGTAACCTATTGACTCCCATTATCAATGGACAGGATGCGGGAGCTCGCACATCTCCCTCTCAACTTCTGGGCCAAAATAGTGGATGCCTTATTACATTGGTAGTATAAGAGTTGCTTAAATCTGCAGATGAACATATATTAGAGTCCAGAGATACTATGTGAGCATCATGGTCAGACCAGGAGCAGGACCTAATCGAAATATCCTTAATTATGTTTAGTGTCCAAGTATCTGTGAAAAAGTAGTCTAGTCTTGAGTAGGAATTGTGCGGTCTAGAGAAATACGTATAGTCTTTAGTGGTGGGATGGCATGCCCGCCAAACGTCATATAAATTGTGTTGGGAAATAAGGTCTCTGAATTTCTTTGCTGTGGTAATTGAATATGAATCTATGGTTTTGCCTTGGCTAACTCTTTTGTCTAATGAGGGATCCCATATCATATTAAAGTCTCCTCCCACTAATAATCTCCCTATCTTAATTCTGCTTATGTTTTGTAGAAGGGTCTTAAGCAACCTAGGCTGATTCTGATTTGGTGCATATAAGTTAACCAACGTGTATAATTGGCCATCTAATTTACATATTAGAACGAGGAATCTACCATCTGGATCTGATTCTAAGTACATTTTCTCATAGCTAACTTGTCTGTGAATGAAAATAGCGACTCCTCTGGTCTTATCTGAGTGGGAGGCTGAAACATAATTGGTAAAGTGTTGGGATTTAAAGACAGGAGCTAGATTGTTTAACCAATGCGTCTCCTGGGCAAACACAATTCTGACTTTGTTGGCCTTCATGTAATTGCTCAGAAGACTACACTTAGTAGAGGAATTTAGTCCCTTACAATTCAGGGATGCAAAAGTAAGGTTATCTGGCTTCTTCTCCATATTGGGAGAGGAAAAATAGGGAGGCAGGCCAAGAGAAGTAGGAAAAATAGGGTCGCAAGAAGGAAAGGAGGGAAAAAAGGAACTCCACCTACCTGGACACTAGAACTCAGATGTGTCCGCTATATGTCCAGGTGTCTACTAGTGGGAGACAAATAGCACTTTAGTTTGGTAAGTAAACACAGAGGAAAAGTTACGTAGTGAAACCGTGTTTCACCGGGGACAGTTGCACATACAAATAGTGTGGGATGTAGAATGACAGCAACAGTATGGACTATTAGTCTAAAATTAGACCTAGCAAAATCCTATACTAAAAGAAATTGGCGGCACTATTCACCGCCTAACAAGTAATCCACAGGTATACCCAAGAGGTATGTTAATTCCTTGATCTCATCAAGATGAGAAACTGCAAGGTGGGGGGAAGGAGGATCTCAAGGAGAGACCTACTTCAGAGCTACAGATTATCTTCTAGGGGGTAGGAAGGGGCTGCGGGGAGGAATTTGGTGAGTTCAACTATTGAGTCAGGAGACTCTAAACTAAAGAGAAAAAGGAAATAATCCCATAATTTATTTAAAGTATTATCTATATAGGAAGATGGCACCTACTAATGTAGGAGAGTGCCATCCAAATACTATACAACAGGTATTAGTACATTTTGGTGTGTAATAGTTAAATAACAGTGAACATAACTCAGTAGAGACGACGAAAAACAAACAATGTCATCATCATAACTTGTGAACATTATTAACATTTCTCTTCCCAGTATATAAGCTAGGGGCGGCAAAACATAGGAAGGTGTGTAAATACAACCCACAGGTTTTAGTATATAAGGAGGGGGGTTGTTCTGCTAGGGATTGTCCTTGGGGTTGGGAACTGAGTCAGCTAAAGGAGTCAACTGACTAACCTGGGCAAGGAGCGATCCCAAAGTATATTGGTAAATTATAGTGATACTAGTCTCCATAAGGAATCAGTTTTAAGTTAGTCTCACTAAATCAAGGGGCCCTAAGTCCAACTGGGGAGGGCGCTATCTCTCTCTCTGGTTGAATAGAATGCATTATGTAAACTAGTGATCTAATGGCATTACAGCATCCTAACCACCTTCTTTTCTAGAAATCTTGGACTAGAATTTTCTAGGAGTGGGTATTAAACATTAGTGTCTACACCTCTCAGTATCAAGTTAGCCTCTATCCTATTAACTAACGTTTAGGGGAGACCCATCAGAGCTGCTTTAGGAGCTCAATGGTATATGGGGAAAGAAATATGTTTTGTCAACTAACTAATAAATGGAACTAGTGGGTTTCGCCAGTGTGTCAAGAAGTGGAAAATGTCTAGGCGTACTATATACTTGTACTTATTGAGGCCTCAGCCACAAACTGGGAAAAGATCAATACAACATTTAGATGACCAAAAACAAAGGAGGGCACATAATACTAAACATTTCCTGTATCTAAGCATTTCTACCTAGCACAGTTACTTCCTGTATCAAAGTTCTCTCTTTAATTATATGGATTTGACTGAGTCCAGCAACACATTAGTAACTGGTAATTCAAGTGTCCTATTCTATGGCTTGGTTCTGAGTGGAAACTGAAGTATCTCCGGGATTCTGCCCTGAGGCGGTACGCTGCGGGAGAGGTGACCATTCTGGTGCCAACACTTGGAGTAGTTATGATGGGGGGTTCACCCCCTTCAGATTGGATGGAAATCTCTGTAGATCCCATTTTTTAAGGAGATCCATACCATCATTGACAGAAGAGACCGTGTGTAGAGCGCTATTTCTGTTGACATTTAGCATAGTTGCATATCCCCAGCGGTACTTTTCATTATGTTGTCTTAGGACCTGTGTAAATGGGGAAAAGGATCTGCGTCTCTGAAGCATAAATTGGGATAGATCAGGAAACACTGAAATGGATTGGAATTTCTCAGGCAGTGAGGGCATATTGGCTAGCTCCCTTAGGATCTTCTCTTTGTGAGTGAAAAAGTGGATCCTGGCTAATACATCTCTGGATTTATCTGCAGAGACACTGCGGGGTCTTGGGGTGCGATGGACCCTATCCAGGAGGAAGCTCGGAGTGTTGAGATCAGTGAGGAATTGGATGCAGAATTCTTTGATGAAGCTGTCCAGATCTCCAGCTGCAATTTCCTCAGATACTCCCCGAAATCTTAAGCTATTCCTTCTGGATCTGTCCTCCAGGTCTGAGAGCTTAAGCTCCAGATCTGAAATTTGAGTGGCTAGGTTCTGGGAGTATGACAATAAATTTTCATAGTCAACCACTAGATCTTCTTGCTTCCTCTCTAAAGCTTCTGTTCTTTCTCCGATCACTGCCATATCTCTGCGTAATTCCGCCGCCGACCCCTTGATGGCCTTAGTAAAAGTATCCTGTAGGTTATTCATGCGTTTTGAAAGAGTGTCCACTATAGTGGCCGCCATGTTATCAAGAGGTGGGGTCTCAGCTATGTGGGCTTTGGACATAGGATCGGTTTCTTGATCGTCCAGGGAGTAAGCTCCCTCAGAGGAGGAGCTTCTATCCTCTCTAGGGGTAGCTTTAAATTGGTCAACAACAGTTCTTCTAGGTTGGCCCACCGATTTGGACTTCTTCCTATTAGATTGGGACATAATATTAACTGGATGTCTGTAACTTGGTTCACCTTTATTTCTTCACACCTTGTACATGGAGCAAAATTATGTAGTTAGAACTTCCCACATCTCACCTCCCTCTGGCCCCTGATGTCTCCCCTAGGCCATTATGTAGCTCCACATTCTCTTTAGGGAAAAGACCATCAGCAACTAGTAAGGACGTCTCCCACAGGGGAAGGTGTCATCTAATGACGATGTAGGAAAAGGTAAAATGGATATGACCCACCGAGAGAACCTCGATGGGAAATGGCAGGAGAGAGGCTTCGCTGGTGCTGAATATGAGTTAGAGGGGGTAGATGCGGTCTTAGTGCTTTACTGAAGATGCTCCAGGGCCCTCTGAGGGGGAATAGGAATAAGGATGAGGGTTGGCCCCGCTACCCCGCTAGGTCATGCTTTGCAAAGCGTAGATCTCATGCAGTCCAAACTGAGACCTTCAACTACTGGTAATATTGCTATACTAAAATGGTGTTAGTCTCCCAGGCTAGTAGAGACCCTGTTCCCCTAGGGCAATAACTCACAAGAGGTTGTTGGGTCAGTGAAGCAATAGTAGGCCCCAGGTGTGTAGGTCTGCTGTAGGCCTGTAAAAGGGTCTAAGATGACAGTTCCAAGCGCCTTAGCACTGAGTTATCAACTTGCAGTCTCTAATTCCCTTGCGAATATTATGCTAGGCTTGCATGTAATCTGAAAAGTGTATAATATGAACCCAGATGTGGCCAAGTGTACCTGGTATAGCGGATGACTGAGAGCTAGTGCTGGGTGAGGTAATCTGTAGCCCAGTAGAACTCTATCAATTTTCCCTTCATGCAGGTCTAGAACCCGATATAACGGTGGGAGGAGAAGTCTTTTACCGGGCTAGCCATGATGTCCGGAACTCTAGGCCTCAGTTAGCTATGTGAGCTTCATAGTAACTAGAGCGTCTGTCCGATGTGGTGCTGGGCCGCCCAGCCAAATCTCAGGGAGCTCTTGTTGTGTACCCCCTCAGCCGAGGAGCCGATCAGCAGACAATTAGGGAAGTGTCAGAAGCCCAGGAGGGGCCTGGGTGTGTAGTGGTGCGCGCTGGGCTGAGGCCTAAGATGGCGGCCGTTCGCGCCAAACCAAATTGCGGCGTCACTGTAGGTATCGCCTTTATGAGACGCTGGATGACAGTTTCAGGCCTGCAGGTAAGTTCACATAGGCTAAGTTGGTGGTAGCCACAAATGTCAGAGGGAGGTCTGGGACCAACACTAGGATCGGTGGGCTATCTACCTTTCTCCGGATTATGGAGGCCGCAACCCGGCGGCAGGCTTGATCAGGGAACTGTCCTCTGTTGTCTGTGGTCGCAGGGACTCCTGAGCGGGTCCCTGTCCCACCGGAGTTGTGGATGCGAAGACGACTGTGTTGTAGCAGGCATTCTGCTCCGCAGCAATTAGTTCCTGGAGCTGGATCAGTGAGTGAGACAAAAACATATTACCCGGACCAAGGGCACATAAGTTGGCGGTATCAATCTGATCCTTTAGGAGAGCTTTACCCCCTTAGGTATATATCACATATTTTTATATAAGATTTGATGGCTGAATTTGGCTTTAACCCCAAAACACTAACGGAGCTCCTCACTTATGCTGCTACTACGATCAGCAGTTAGCTCCGCCCCCGGAACTTCAATATTTTGTTGGTTCAAGTCAAGGAAGCAATTGGAAAATGCAGATGGGATTGGTTATTTATTCCTGTTACCAAACTTGCAGCGCACAGGAGAGGCTCGCTGCTTTGCTTGAGAAGAATCAGTAAGTATTAGTCCGGGACTAATTGTTCTTATTTACATTTGATAACTCAGTGTGAAGGGGAACCTCACTTAGCTAAATTATTGTTTCTTTCATACAGGTGATGAGAGTCAGTGATCCATTACTCCTGGGAATTACTCTTCTTGGCTACTAGGTGGAGGCAAAGATTCCCAAACTCCAAGAGCTCTATAACACCCCTCCCACCTTGCTGGAAACTAGTCTTGTCTTAACCTCCGCTGGAGGAAGTTGAAGAATGAAGATGCGCATGTTATTCTTCAGTGAGAGGGGTTCTCAGACTGAGTTGAGGCCCATTTCCCCTCAGAGTGCAGTGTTTGTCAGAGGGTTGTATATGCAGTACAGGTAGTGGCTCTTTTTTTACCTCATGGGAAATTAGTCACAAGCCTTCCACGGGTGTCGCAGGGACTTTTCATTTGCCTCCTCCTGCTGGGTCTTCAGTATACTCCTATTCCATATCCTCTGATGTTTTTAATAATTGGCACTCTACAAGTCTTTTGATAGTTAATAGTCTTTCTAAGCATTTTTGCTTCTGAAGATTTTTTTTAACCTTTTGGAATTGCTCAAGTGTGTTAATACTTTCATTTGTGATGTGATTTTTGTGATGTGACATCATGTAGATTAATGCCAACAGTTCTTTCCAGAAGGGCTTTACTTTTAAAGTAAAGCCCTTCTGGTCTGCTGACCATGGGGGCCTATTTATGAAAGGCCTGTCGGACATGATACAACATTGCATATTACAATATTAAAGGACCAGTCAATACAGTAGACTTGCATAATCAACAAATGCATGATAAGAAGACAATGCAATAGCACTTAGTCTGAACTTCAAATGAGTAGTAGATTTTTTTAAAATAAATTGCAAAGTTCTGTTTATTTCCACTCCCCCTGTATCATGTGACAGCCATCAGCCAATCACAAATGCATATACGTGCATTCTGTAAATTCTTGCACATGCTCAGTAGGAGCTGGTGACTCAAAAAGTGTAAATATTAAAAGACTGTTCACATTTTGTTAATGGAAGTAAATTGGAAAGTTGTTTAAAATTTCATGCTGTATCTGAATCATGAAGTTTAATTTTGACTTGAGTGTCCCTTTAAGAAGCTATTTTTATCAGCTGGTTTTCTATAATTACTGACAATTATTTTATCTAGTTGTGAGGACAGTATAAGGTCCAGGTACACAATCTGTTCCTGATTAATTTTTCCTGTAAATGTCAGATTAATATTGTTGCTATTTAGATGTTTTATAAAGTTATCTGCTTCAACTAGGTCCCCTTCCCATAGGACAATAATATCATCTATAAACCTATGGTATTTAATGACATTCTTTTTGTATGGGTTGTTTTTCCACACATAATTGTCTTTAAATTCTGCCATGTATGAATTGGCATAGGATAGGGCAAAAGTTGTCCCTGTCGCTGTGCCCCTGACCTGTTCATAAAAAATACCATCAAAAAAGAAATAATTGTGATTAAGAATATAATCAATGCCCACTCCCAAAAAATTCTATGTGTTTATCCAGTAATTGACTATTTTTGCTAAGTTGCTTAAGAGCAGCAATTTTACCCTTTTTATGGGGTATATTTGTGTACAGAGCTGTGACATCACAGGTGATCCATAGATTGTGTTTATTCCAATTTTGGTTCTCAAATTTCTTAATGACATCTGCGGTATCCTTTAAATATACTCTAGTAACACCAACTATAGGTTGTAAATAGTAGTCTATATATTTTGCAAAAAAGATAAATTCAATTTCTCAAGAAAAACATTCACTGAGAATGAATATATGCTTTTAAGCATAGGACTAAATGTTGCCCCTTAAACATTTGCTAACAAATTCAAAACTTTTATAGACATTCAGAAATTGATCAGAAAATTAACGTTACAACGTTACTTTCTGATTAAAAATAAAAAATGTTCCAGATAAGGGAACTATTAATCATAATTATGATCATAATGATGTCTCCTTATCTCTAACTTTAAGTCACCTGGAAAATGAAAATGAAAAGGGTGTTGGTAATTAAGATTTTATAAACACACAAGATCTTGTTATAGAAGAAATATTAGAATTCAGTATAAATGAAGACAACATTTTATCCTGTCTATAACCAGGGGGAGTATGTATGCATATTTAATAAACTAGTTTGCAACGATTTGAAGAATGTGTTAGAGAAAAATAAAAAGATACACCCAAAAAGAGACAATTTATGTGTAGAAGAAAAAATATCTTTAAAAAAAACTTACAGAGGACACTAATATCATTTTCAGAGCAGCGGACAATGGTGGAGGTCTGGTCATCCAAGATAGCCAGGATTACTTAAAAGGAGCTTACAATATACTATATGATACCAACATCTATAAAAAGATTACCTTTGATCCCACCATAAAATTTAATAAACAATTAGTTAACATCTTAACTAAAGCTAGGAAACAAAATATTATTAACATTGAAGAATATAATTATATCTATATCCCTAACCTGAAGGTGGTGATCTTTTACCACCTTCCTAAGGTCCATAAGGACAGACAAAATCCCCCTGGGATTTTGAGAACCAAAATTGGAATGAACACAATCTATAGATCACTTGTGATGTCACAGCTCTGTACACAAATATACCGCATAAAAAGGGTAACATTGCTGTTCTTAACCAACTTAGCAAAACTAGTCAGTTACTGGATAAACATATTTAATTTTTGGGAGAGGGCATTGATTATATTCTTAATCATAATTATTTCTTTTTTGATGGGTGTTTTTATGAACATGTCAATGGCACAGCGATGGGGACAACTTTTGCCCCATCCTATGCCAATTTATACATGGCAGAATTTGAAGACAAATATCTGTGGGAAAAACAACCCATAAAAAAATAATGTCATTAAATACAATAGGTTTATAGATGATATTATTGTCCTATGGGAAGGGGACCTAGTTAAAGCAGATAACTTTATAAAACATCTACCTGTAAATAGCAACAATATGAATCTGACATTTACAAGAAAAATGAATAAGGAACAGATTGAGTTCCTGGACCTTATACTGTCCTCACAACTAGATAAAATAATTGTCAGTAATTATAGAAAACCAATCGATAAAAATAGCTTCTTAAGAGCAAACAGTGGACCTCTACAAACGTGGAAACAAAACATATCCTATGGGCAGTTTCAAAGATTAAGAAGAAATTGCACAAATGTAGAGGATTATAAAAATGAAGCCCAAATACTAACTGACACATTGGTACAGAAAGGATATTCTGAATTAATGGTGGTTAGTGCCAATTAAAAATTACTCAACATAAATAGATTAGATCTTTTAGAATATAAAAATAAAAATAAAACTTAATTTGTACCAAACTGAAAAATGAACAATCCAATAAAAATAATGTTAGATTCATAACCACTTATAATGAAAATCATAAAGACATCCAAAGAATTATTAATAAACATTGGGGAATTCTATTAAATGACCCCATTCTAGGAACACACATAGATACAAAACCTCATATTGTCTACAAAAGAAATAACAATTTAAATAACAGGTTAGCACCGAGTAAATTTATAGAACATAAAAAAAACATAATATTAACACGTGGTTGAATGCTAAGAAATGATTAATCAAGTGTAGAAAGAAAGACTGTAGCATCTGTCCCTATGTTAACAATGAGGACATATTTTACAAGTCAAAATTATATAAATGTAGGAATACATGTACTTGTGATAGCACATATGTTGTGTATCAACTCACATGCAAATGTGGGGAAATTTATATTGGAAGAACCAAGCGTAAATTAAAATACAGGAGACAAGAGCATATAAGAAATATTGAAAACTAATTTGAAAATCATAGTGTTTCAGTGCATTTTAGTGCAGAGCATAATAGTAATCCAGCAGGCCTACCAGTGAAAGTGATCAAATGGATTCCCCCTAATAAATTAGATCATAATAGACTATTAAAACTTAGGAAAAGGGAAACCTTCTGGATCTATGCTCTTAAAAGCTTACATCCAAAGGGTCTAAATATAGACCTAGACATACAGGCATTTTTAGTTTAAATCTGTCTGATACAATTAAATCTCTCTTCCTATACATCACTATTTATATATGTTATCACATTAATTTGTACCTATATTAAACACAACTAATAGTTGCCCTCTTCCAAGATTCATATACTGATCATCACTATAGAAAAATAATACCTATCTCTATTATATCTATATCTAGAGAATATTCCAACAAAGTAACATATCTATATGTATCACATCTTTTCAAACTGTATTGATATGTATCCAGTTATACACGTAACGTAAGTTTAACTTGAATTTAGGAATGCAATCC
Organism: Bombina variegata variegata; assembly: GCA_905336975.1. NCBI lineage: Eukaryota > Metazoa > Chordata > Amphibia > Anura > Bombinatoridae > Bombina > Bombina variegata. The sequence goes on from CAJPDP010324165.1 coordinate 12,912, forward strand.
ATATTATACTCTTACCATGCACCTTAATACCTTGTTAAAACTGCTAGCTATTGTTAAATTATTCATATTTGAGATTTATGAACACTTAATGTTCGCACAATTTTAATTAATAGGTGGAACTATATTTTTTTTAATTTTTGCCATCACTGTTATTGCAGCATATAACATTATATGTAACTACACTTGTATTATCATTTTATCATCTTTGCAGAAATGTATAGCCGAGTATTGTATTACACGAATATGTAGGACATCTTTTTCTATGGGGTCTTAACATAACTCCTCCTGCTTTAATCAAAACCCTAAAGAAAGGGTATTTAAGGATCTAAATCCCGTTGTCAGATTATACTCTCTTGACAAAGTTCCCACGCTGGGAAATGAAACGCGCGTCGAGACACACCCACAGGTGATTGGAACAGGTGACTGCTAAAGGATGTGTATACCATCACAGCTACCATAACAATAAGACGCTCCAAACATAACCTGAACACAATCTATTCAAAGATGGATTAACGCTGTAGTGGATACAGGTTTACCGGAGGAACTTTCCCAACTGATTACCTATCCATATTGGAAGGGGAATTGGGAGTCAGATACTGACAGTAGGACTTCACAGTATTTGCCATTTTAAAGACCACTTACTTTTTATCTGGAAAGCTCAATACCATATTCTAAAGTTTTATTTTTGTTATTAAAAGTATTTCACTTGAGTCCAGGTTGCGCTTTCTCACTTTTTATATCTTTCAGTTTTCTTTTCCTTAATTGGGGGGGGGGGGCATTGCTGATAAACCCCCAGGAGAGCAGCACACAACTCGGTGTGGACACAAGTGCGGATTACAGCATACTATTGTGCACTGCAGTGTGGGTTTTCACACTACTCTGACATTTGAGACATTGGGGCCTATTTATTATGGTGCGAGCGGACATCATCCGATATAGCAGATACGCTGTTGGCATTTATCATTGCACCAGCAGTTCTTGGGAACTGCTGGTGCAATGCCACCCCCTGCAGATTTGCGGCCAATCGGCCGCTAGCAGGGGGTGTCAATCAACCGGATCGTATTCGATCGGGTTGATTTTTGTCCTTGGCCAAGGTGGACAAGTTATGGAGCAGCGGCCT
>CAJPDP010324246.1:0-13502 GCA_905336975.1 Bombina variegata variegata
CTAGGATAATCGGAATTTACTTCTATAATCTAATTTGCTTCATTCTCTTAATATCCTTTGTTTTAAAGCATATCTAAATAGGCTCAGTAGCTGCTGATTGTTGACTGCACAGATGATTCATGTGATTAGCTCACCCATGTGCATTGCTATTTCTTCAACAAAATTTATCTGAAGGATGAACCAAATTAAATAAAAGAAGTAAATTAGAAAGTTGTTTTAAATTGTATTCTCTATCTGAATCATGAAAGAAACATTTTGGGTTTCATGTCCCTTTAAAACAAAATGTTTGTTTATAAATCTATGCAGGTACCTGAGATAACTTAATTTACACAGAAGAAACCCATACAGCCCCTGGTTATATTAAATAAATAATAAATTCTGTGATTATAATAAGTAAAGAGTAAAAAACATTGAGAGGTGCACATGTTGGTAATGAGTGTAGGTGTATATGTAGTAATGGTACACATCAGGACTACAGGAACCATCTATGGTGAGCATTTGTATTTCCTGAACCTGTGTGCTTCATGCCCTCATACCCCATGAGAGCAGGATAATAATGCATTGTATAGTTTATTAGTCTATTTATTACATAGATTCTAACATGACTGAGTATGTAAAAGTGTAAATCTTAAAATCTAATTTCCTCATAATCATATGATATTTATGTGTATAGATTTATATATTTTTGTTTTCCTCTTTCTAGTTCACCCTTTCTTACTTACCCTCTGCTTTTCTCTTTTTATTACTTTTTCACACTCTCCCATTTCTCCACTAGAGCGGAGAACAAAAACATGGCACCCATGGAAGCTCTTACGCGGAAAGGTAAGATATCACTCACCTCTCAACCCCTCTATACCTCTATATCCTTTATTTAATATATATCCCTCAAGGTCTTCTTCTTCATCATCATTCTGGTCATTTTGTTATTATTCCTAAGAGTGTAAAGTCTAATATTTTTATTTCTTCTCTACTACCACAGCTTCCACACAGCCAAGTCAAGTCAACTATATTTCTTGGATCCCATCAAATTGGTGCCACAGTATAGGAAGCTCTGCAAATCAGAGGGGGCAGAGGTGATCAGGTAGGGACAAAGTAGATAGGATAAAGGGAAAAGTCTGGTCTGGACTTAAAGATACATGAAACACAACATTTTTCTTTCATGATTCAGAGAGATTATACAATGTTAAACAACGCTCCTGTTTATTACTATCTAGTTTGCTTTATTCTCTTTGTTTCTTTTGCTGAAGGAGCAGTAATGCATTACAAGGAGCATTAACAGGAGCTAGCTAAAAAGCCAATGGCAAGAGGCATATATGTGCAGCCACCAATCAGCAACTTCTAAGCCTATCTAGGTATACTTTTCAACAAAGGATGGAAAGAGGACAAAACAAATTAGACAATAGAAACAAATTAGAAAGATATTTAAAATTGTATGCTCTATCTGAATCATGAAAGAAAATAAAGAAAAAAGAAAACAGCAGTTGTGTATTTTGTGTTCTGTCCTAGGAAATGGGAAATCTGGGAACATTTTTATTCACCGATGTTTCATAGATGCCTCAGCACTGGAGGTAAGGGGCTCTATTTACAGGTCTACTCTAGATAATCTGGGCATAAATCGAACTTTCTTTCTTGCTTTATAGATCTGGGTTTCAGAAGAAGACTCTCAGGGCTATTAGCTGCCCACAGCTTTTCTATCCAACTGAGTCTAATGGGTCATCTTCATCTACGCCCACCAGAGCTGGCCCGGACGCTCCAGTAACATCCACCTCTGCACTATCTTCCTCCTGCTCCCCAAAAACATCTCGCCCAGAAGCTGTGGCGCAATCTAGCTCTGCACCAGCTTTCTCATCTCCAAAATCCCCAGCTACATCTAACCAAGAGGTTCCTGTAACATCTAGGCCTGTACCACCTTGTGAGGACAATGTTGATATAGATAGGTATGTCCAGATTAGATGGTACAATGGGAAAGTAGTAATGACTTCTGAGGGAAAAGATCTACATAAATGTGTTCAAAGTATATAGTTTTTCTCCTGCCTTTTATTATTATTATTATTATTAGTAGTAGTAGGAAAAACCAGAGATGAAATTTAAAAAATATCTACCTTATATGGCTAGATTACAAGTGGAGTGCTAATTTATTGCGTTTCCATAAATGGGTAAATTTGCTAAATAACCAAGCATTACAAGAGGTTGGATATTGCTATCACAAGCTCACGGTAGCAATTAGCGCTCCGGAAATTAACCAGGGATCATATTGCTGGTTGATTTTCAAAATGTGCCCAAGTGCCCCAAAAATAAAATGAAGTTTTTAATAAAAAAAATTGTAGCATTTTTATTTTTTAATAAAATAACTACACTAATAAGTTTTTAGGGGTTAAATTGAGTGGGTGTGGGGTGTTAGAAAAAAAAAACAGCACTGAAAAGTGCCTTTACATTGCGGGCTCTTGGGACTGTGTTATTACTGTAAATATATATGTATATGCTTATATACATATATATTTATGTGTTAATATGTGGATATCCACATATTAACACATAAATACATATGTATATATTTTATACATATATATTTAATATTTGCTGCGCGACTTACCCCCTTCACTGCACTAGGTTTTCAGCCGTGTCTGACAGCATGAGAACGAGGCACCCATTGGACCCATTAACCTTTTTGTTGGCTTTCAGCACTTAGCATTGTGATTGGGGAAGTATTAGTGCCGCAATAGACAGATGTGCATGTGCGTGCGTGCGTTTATATGTGTATAACCCTGTGTATGTTTATGACTGTGTGTGTGAACATTTACTTTTGGAAATGCCATAAGAAAATCACATTACTCTCTGACGAAACAAAGGTCTAAAACCAGCAGGATGTTGAGTGTTTATGGCAGCACAAAACCTTAATACACCACTGGAACTAGGCCTTAGTTCTGCTCAAGCAATAGTGCAATAATAAAATGCTCTAGCTCCTTTATGTCCTTTCAACATAGGACTTGAATATCTTGCGTGCCAAGATGCCAGCTGTACCTAGGAAATTACCCCGAGCAGGGGAGAGGTGAGGGTTCACATACGCACCCTTGCTTATAGCTTTGAGCACTGACAAAGTCACATGTTCCTTTAGCTGTGTGCACGCTCACTGGCTGATTTTCCTAGTGAAGAGCAGTGGAAGTTGAGCTTCCTGTACCATCTGTGCCTATACAATTAGGCCTGGTAGGGGAGAAGTGTGGGATTCGCAGACACGCCTTTACTCATAGCGCTTTGCACTGACACAACCATTTGTCCCTTTAGCTGTGTATATACTCCATATCCAATTTTCCCAGTGAAGAGCAGTTAGCGTGGGGCTGCACACACTGACAGTTGAGTCTCTATGAACTTGTGACTAATTTGACCCTAGTTTCCAATTCCCACCATCATTAATTTATTGTCAAACCATTTCAGTGCCAACCCTGACAGTAGAATATGCGGTGAGCTATGCTAATTTTGCAGCTTTATTGCTATTAGTCTTAGATTAGCCACTGCCCTCTGGTTTAGGAATGGAAAAAAGTTCCATACAAATGTGTTGCCTTGTTGCTGCCTCATTTACAGACATACTGTGGTACACACCGATACTTGGAGATTGCTTCTGTAGACATAACTCAAATAACTAGCTTTGTATAATTTTTTTGTATTCACTAACAATGACAATTAGGTCTTATTCCCAGTATCATGACCCATTAAGTAATTCACTTCTCATCCTATTTTATTTGGGAATCTAATTCTTGATGGGCTAACTTTCCAATCTCACATGACTCCTGTATCTCCCTCCATTCTCAACATAAATAGACTTAAAGTTAATAACCACATGGGCACATATCTAGAAACCAGGCCATGCATGTCTATTATTTCTGAACAAAGTGGATCCCAAAGAAGCTTTTACAACCATGTTTGCCATGATTGCACAAGCGGTATGCTAATAATTTCAGTGAGAATCCCAAAGTTTGTGAAAAAGTTAACTTTTTTTTTATTATTGCATTTGGGGGTCAAATGGTGGCATGAAATATACTAAAATTGGCCTAGATCAATACCTTTGGTTTTCTACCTAAAAAAATGTATAGTGTTAGGGGGCGGAGTCTGGCCACGCAGGAAGATGGCCGCAAACTAAGAGGGCTCCTAAAACCCATGTAGGATAAACAGCATTTTACATGGCATAATCACCTTCCTACTCCATCCAGACCTAGAGTATACCCACTCTCAGAGAGGACATTACAATTTGCACATCCTGAGGAATCCCGGCGACAGCCAGCCAAAATCAGCCTTAAAGAGATCACTGCGGCCAACAGACCACGCATCTGCAAGCAAGCCGCAAGTTACATAACCGAGCAGCTGAATTTGGCCCTTGCTCAGTGACAGAGATACTATCGGTGCCCTTCGAGGTGAGAGAGTGCTTTGGATCTAAAAGGGGGACAGCACACTGGTCAGCCGAGAAGGTAGGGGGGTATTTGCGTGAGGAGACAGGTTTCTTACCGGGGAACAATATAACCAGGGTCCCACTGCTTATACACGCCCGGCACCACAAGTAATACGCACCGGAGCACATTCCCCACACTTACCTCACATAGCAGCCGTCCCGAGCTGACAGGGAACTATAAACCCTGCATAGATGTAGCTCCAAGTTAAAAGGGCACTGAAGCAAATATACATAACGACACGGCCCTGGCAGTTGATAACAGCACACGTGGCACTTTTACACAACTCTCACGGCACCAAGAGCCTGCTATGAGAGAGTGAGACTGATTATTAGTTAGACGGCAGAGGATCTATAAAAATGCCAGATTAAGGGCATTGCTTTGTGGCACAGGAAGGCAGCAGCAATAACTCCTGAAGTACCCTAGGCATAGAGGCTCTCAAACATAAACCATTAGAACTGCCTAAATAAATTGTGTACTGGCTTTGGAAGCACCTGCCTCATTCACAGGGTCTCTTTAGCCTGTGAAGCAACCTAAGGACTCATACTAACACTAACCTTAGATACAACAGCCCAAAGATACACTAAAGACCCTATTCACACGACATACGTCTTATGTGATGCCTAACAAGAGGCAAAGTAAGTCTGGGAAACCCAACACCTCTAAAACGCTTAACCACTACCTAAAACCTACAGAGCCCAGACCGATTAACCCCACAGAAGAAATGGCTAACAAACAGTCAAATTTCACTGCCCAAGTTCATCAAGAAGAGACTCCCCTAACGTCATACGTAACTAAACAGGACATTCAACACTTATCCTCTAAGGAAGACATGCAGGGAGTCCTTCAGGAAATGAGGAGCTTATTTGGCGACCTTCGTAAAGATCTTAGTGCCCTTGACCAAAGGGTATCAACATTAGAAGGAAGTCAATCCTCTATATCATCCTCGCTACAAAATAATACAACTGAACTCCAAAATCAGGCGGAAAAAAATTAACTTTCTATCAGAAAAATTGGAAGATTTAGATAACCGCAACAGACGAAATAATCTTAGGATTAGAGGTGTTACAGAAACAGTCCACCCGCCAGCAATTGAGGGATATCTACAAGCCCTTTTCAGGACTATGAAAAATAATCCATCTGCCGTAGACATCCCCATTGAAAGAGCCCATAGGACCTTATGACCCAAACCACCACCTAAGGCCCCCCCCAGAGATATAATTATCAAATTCCTCAACTATAAAGACAGAGAGGAAATCCTGAAATGTGCTAGAGCGAACCACCCTCTTTCATGTGGGAGAGGAGATACAAATTTTTACAGATCTCTCCCCGGTAACGCTACAAAAGAGGAGGGAACTGTCACATATTACATCTCACCTAAAGAAAAATGGAATTCAATACAGGTGGGGTTTTCCTGTTTCCCTGATAGCCACCTGGCACAACAGAACATTCATATACCGTCCTGGAATGGATCCACAGAGATTTTTCACGGACCTTGCTGCAGCGCCTAATGTCGGTAATGCTTTGACAGAAGATTCTACAGAAGGAACACTCTCCGCCTCTCCTCCTGGGCAGAGACCGGTGATGGACTCTTGAGAAAATCCTTGCACCTTTAAGTCGAGACGAAGAACCTTTCGAGGTCCCCACTGGCAATATGACCTCTTGTGAAATTGTTCATGCTGAGAATTGTGTCTGGACATTCCCTTTGACCTGCTATGAAGAAGGACTCATTCTGCTGCACGATTGGTTCAAGGGTAATATAGGAACAGTATTAAAACTATGAGATTTATCTGATAGTGAACTTTGTTTATATTTGTTTTCTTGTTCTTAAATTTTGTAGTTGATGCCAATGCTATTGTTGATATTTTCACTGTGAAAAAATGCAAAAATAGCTTAAGTTATATGACAGCTTCAGGGCATTGCCAGCCTTATTTGCCCACGCTCTTCACCATAAAACTAAACAGCTGAGCTCTCTGCACTCTACTGTAATAAGAAGACTAAATTATATGTGATCTTTATGGTTCCGGTGGCCCTTATGGCTTAGACATCTATCCTGAGGTCTAGCTGATAACTTTACTATTTTAGTGCCTTAATATTGGATACTTGAAATAAGCCCACTAACAGCCTTACCTAAGGAGAGTCACACCGTCCATACACAAGAGATTGCGCAAAATAGATGCACGCTAGGCCATATGACTGTTCTTGAAGCACTCTGTCACCTGAACTGATTTGAAATAGCTCCCCATGCTGGCGGAGGGCTTGCCCTTGAGTACTAGGTTGGATATGAATATGACAGATGCTTGTGCTTTAGGGTAATAAGAATCTAAGTTATATGTTATTATCACTGTTTTGTTAGTCTATGTGTTCAAACAACTGTTTTTAGGCCTATTTGATCAGGTTTTTGTCTCAATATGCACAGACTTTAACAGGCCAAAAAAACCTATGTTATATGTTACTCCTAATGTTCTGACACTGTTATTTGTTTATATACTTTTTCCTAGATCTCTTTGATCACACCACAATGTCATTATTTTGTTGCTCGACACCTGTGATCTGATCACTTACAGACTCATATTTGGGGAGCCTTGACTTCTACACATAATGGCGCGCATAAAATAAATGTATATTAAGCTGTTTAACTGTTCTTAATTAGTGATGTAAATGAAGCAGATTTAAAAAACTCCCTTTTATAGGTCCTACCCCACATTATGAGCACGCACACCAAGTTGATAGTAAGAAAATCCTAGATTTACTGTCCCCATGACTTGATAGTAGTATGTCTTACTAGACTGAACATACACTTTATTAAACTCTTGTACACTCTATATCCCACTTCTATCTTTGTTCCCACTTCCCTATACTTTGTTTTCTGAGGTCCTCTCTCCCCTTGCAACCTTCCCTAGCTCCCCTCAATGCCATGTAATACTATTAAAACTTACCTATAGATATACTAATAACCTACAATGGGTTTACTACCCTGTGTGACTTTTTCTACTTCTTTTTAGGAAGGTAACTTTTAATTACCCCTAACACTGTCACTTCCTTACTTTCTTTCTCCCAGATTCTTCTACCTGCACTCTTTACCCTAAGAGTTCTAGCTCTCCTCTTTTTACTACTTCTTCTTTGTCTTTATCTAGGTTTTTTTTTTTCTCCCTCTCTCCCCCCTCCATTGTAATAATGCCCCCTAAAACCAGTAAGTTCCAAGACCATTCCATACACCTGACAACTATAAATGCAAAAGGGCTTAACAATCCTGGAAAATGATCCATTGCGTTTCATGATCTTCAAAAATTAAATAGCCACATATTGATGCTGCAAGAAACCCATTCCCGAAAAGGGAAAGAACCCAAGTGGCATAACCCATACTACCCCGTAGCCTATTTTGCATCTGGTCCTTACAAAAAAGCAGGGGTGGGTATACTCTTTCATAAAACACTTCCAGTACAGATACTCCACATTGACAGAGATCCGGAGGGTCGCTACCTCCTGCTCAAGGGTACACTATTTGGTCATCACACTTTTAAACGTGTATGCCCTGAATCAAGTCCAACCAGCTTTTTATAAAAAAAATAGCTAATCTACTTCTTGATCCAGCACAGGGAATCACCTTTCTGGTAGGAGATTTCAACCTTGCTTTAGACCCAGTTCAAGATTCATCTAGAGGCTCTTACAATATCCCTAAACTTGCCCTGAAATCCATTAAGACTACCCTGAATGACTTAAAAATGCATGACATCTGGAGAACACTACATCCCTCCGGGAGAGATTACACTTTTTATTCAAACCCACATAACTGTTACACCAGGATAGACCACATTTTTACCGACTCCCACAGGTTAACTCTCACTGATACATGCACCATTGGACCTATCACGTGGTCAGATCATGCCCCAGTTACTTGCCGGATCCTTTGGCCTGACATCCCGATTCTCCCCTAGGTTATGGAGATTAGATGATACTTTACTAGACAATCATTTAATAGCAAAAGACATTCAGAAACAATTAAACAAATACTTTGAAATCAACTCAAAATCCACCGCATCTCATATTACCGAATGGGAGGCACACAAAGCAGTCATTAGAGGACTATTTATTAAACATAAATCTAAAATAAACAGAGAGTCCTGAGAAAAACACTCTAAATTGTTGGAATCCATCAAAACCCTGGACATAGCCCATAAAAAGGACCCCTCTAACGATACATTTAAAAGCAAACTCCTTGACACTAGAGCTGAGCTCAATCGACACTTCACAGAGATCCATCAAAGAAACGCTTTATTTCTTAGGCAATATTATTTCGAGGGAGGTAATAAACCCGGCAAAATCCTTGCCAGAAATATCCGTAGGAAACAGTTGAACACTTATGTTCACTCACTTTCCACTCCCGATAACCATGTTACAAAAGATAGCCAAGGTATAGCTTCAACATTCCGAGAATATTACAGTTAATTATACAATATAGATGGGAATCAGCCAGATAATACCACTACTCCACTCCCAGAGACTATAGATGAATACTTTACAGGACTACATTTACCGTCCTTAGATGCGGAGGCGGCGAACTCACTCTCTGCTCCAATCTCCTTAGAGGAGATATCACAAGACATCAAGGATATGCCAACGGGTAAAAGCCCGGGTCCAGATGGCCTCACCTCCAGATACTATAAAAAGTTTCAGGGAACCCTCTCTACCCATCTACAACTTCTTTTTAATAAACTCCAAGAGAACCCTATACTGACAGAGTCCTTTTTAGAGGCACACATTATTGTTATTGCCAAACCAGGGAAACCTGCGGATAAACCAGGAAACTTTAGACCTATTTCACTCATCAATCATGATATGAAATTATTCGCCAAAACTCTAGCCAACAGACTCAATAAACATATCTCAGGGCTAATACATAACGATCAGGTAGGCTTTGTACCTAAGAGAGGCAAGGGATAACACCACTAAAGTCGTACAATTGATTAACCACGCTAGGGTCTCCGGCATACCTATGGTGCTCTTCTCCACGGATGCGGAGAAGGCATTTGATAGGGTGGGATGGCCCTTCTTAAAGCTAGCTATGAGTGAGATGGGAATTCCAAAGGAATTCTTAAATATGACTATGGCTCTTTACTCCAAACCAAATGCAAAGGTTAGGGTGAATGGCATACTTTCCGATAGTTTTCACATAGGTAACGGCACGGGACAAGGCTGCCCGTTATCACCACTGCTCTTTGCAATCTCTATGGAGATTCTAGCCCAAAAAATTAGAAATAATACTAATATCTCAGGGATAACAGTAGGCGATACAGAATATAAACAGGCATTATATGCGGATGACGCCCTCTTCATACTAACAAAAGCTGAATCCTCTGTCCCTGAGCTGCTGAGAGAACTGAAGGCATACGGGAAAGTGTCCAATTTTCTACTAAACCTTAATAAATCTGAACTGATGAATATTAACACCCAAAACCAATGTATTCAGAAACTTAAAAGTGAGCACCATATAACTATAGCCAAAACCAATCTGAAATACTTCGGTATATACCTCACACCAATACCATCAGATCTCTTCAAACACAATTTTATCCCTCTGAAAAAAGATATAGAGAGAGATTTACTCACATGGAAAAATAAACCCTTATCCTGGTTAGGAAGAATAGGGATTATCAAGATGAATGTGCTCTCCCCAAATATTATACGTAATGCAGGCACTACCCATTCCCTTTCAGGAAAATTATCTTAATCAATTACAGAGACTTATCGATCAATACATTTGGGCTGGTATCAGGCAGAGAGTCCCGAGAAAGACTCTGTATCTTACAAGGGATAGAGGTGGTTTAGGCCTCCCAAATCTTGACGCATACAGAAAGGCTATAGTATTACAAAGGGTTGTGGAATGGTCCCATAACACTGCGGATAGGGCTTGGGTGCATCTTGATCGACAAATACTATCAGTTAATAACATGGGTACTCTGGCTTGGTCTCCCCCGCAGGACAGACCTAAAAATCTTACTAAATATATAATAACAGCAAATGCTTTAACCGAATGGGATAAGACAATTGCTACCTCCACTCACATTTCAACTAAATTTTCCCCTCTAACCCCAATTATTGAAAATAAGAGCCTTCCATACAGTGCATTAAGTTACCTTATTAAATGCCCATACCACCTAAAAGAAGGTTCAGTTCTCTAAGCGGTTGAGAACAAATTATTTAAAACACATGCACAACTACAAGAAGCACACAGAGAAATTGTTTCCCTTTGGATGCATTACAACCAACTCATTCACTATATCTCTCATCATAAATATAAAATAGACCTTGGACGAGAACTTACACAGTTTGAAAAATTATGTGTCTCACCCACGACCCCAAGACATTTAATCTCGCTTCTATATAAACTCACTTCCGTGACAGACACTACAGCTACCCCATCATACACGCTAGCTTGGAGCAAGGACTTGTCCCAAGAAATCGACAGTGATTCTTGGAGAAGAATCTTTTTATTAACAAAGTGCTCTTCTGTTTCAGCCACCATTCAGGAGATTCATCTGAAGTTCCTGACCAGATGGTACCTTACACCGTCTAGGTTCGACAAAATATTCCCCGCACTGAACAGCACTTGTTGGAGAGGCTGCGGAGAGGAGGGTACACTCCTCCACATATGGTGGTTTTGTCCAAAATTACATGCATACTGGTCAGAGGTTTTTGCTGCAATTTCACATATTTTACAAATACAGATCCCACAAACCCCTGAAAGCCTACTGTTCTATGACCTACCCTAAATACAAGACAAGGCCAAAATGGCTCTCCTGCTGATAATGTTAACAAAAAAACATATTCCTAAGAGATGGAAATCCCACAATATACAATCTATACAAGAGTGGAGAGTGCAAGTCTCTGATTTACTTACCTTGGAACTTTATCATTATCTAAAAACCCATAAACTAGATAGCCATGAATACATGATAGCAATATGGAACAAAACAATATAATGGATGGTCCACTCCCCCCCCCCTTTTTTTTTTCTCTTCTTCTATTCCTCATTTCCTTCTTCTCCCCCTTTTATTGAATCTCTTATCTCCTCTCTTTCCCTTATGTTCTTTTTCTACATACTCACTTCTCCCTAAGGATATTGAAGCTGATAACCAGGGTAATACGATTAGTGTTTCCCCAGAAAGCATAGTTGTAATAGATCTCTAGAGATATGAACGTGAGTTCTAGAGAGATCATTTAAAAATGAAAAAATTGTACTCATTTTGAGAAGGTCTTGTTACCTGATGTTAAGACCTTCTAAGATCATATTCTGATGTAATTATAACCCGTTTGTCTGCAACATGTTGAATGCATAATGCATACTATATTTTTGTTTGTCTGTTGATCACATTTTCTGTATTGTGAAAGTTACATCAATAAAGCTTTTTAAAAAAAAAAAAAAATAATGTATAGTTTTGACAGGTAAAAAAAAAACAACAAGGCTCTATTTCTGTTTAAATGGAGCAATAGCAAAAATGCTAAAAATTATTTGTTATTTTGGGCAAGTTCTTCTCTGAAAGTCCCAGCAGTGAAAGGGTTAAAGAGATGTGAAACCCAAATTTCTTCTTTCGTGATTCAGAGAGAGTATCAAATTTTAAACAACTTTCCAATTTACTTCTATTATCTAATTTGCTTAGTTCTCTTGGTATCCTCTCTTGAAAAGCATACCTAGGTAGGCTCAGGAGCTGCTGATTGGTGGCTGCACATATATGCTTCATGTTATTGGCTCACCCATGTATGTTGCTGTTTATTCAACAAAGTATACCAGGAGAATGAATCAAATTAGATAATAGAAGTAGATTGGAAAGTTATTTAAAATTGTATTCTCTATCTGAATGACAAAAAAATAATAATAATTGAGTTTCATATCACTTTAAATACTAATAGTATACTTTCACCATTCTGATTATTTAAAGGGATAGTTAAAATTAAGTTTTCATGATTCAGATAGAGCATGTAAAAAATGTATAAACTAACATCTAATATCACATTCACTTTGTACTCTTGGGAACCTTTGTTGAAAATAATATGTACATATCCTCAGCAGCAGTAATGTACAACTAATAGCTGTTGATTAGTGATTACAAACATGTGGCTCTTGTCACTGAATCACCAGATGTATTCAGCTAGCTCCCAGTAGGGCATTATTGCTCTGGAACTGACTTTATGTGCTTAATCTTTTTAAATACTAGTAGTATACTTTAGCCATTCTGATTACTTAAAGGGATAGTCAAGATTAAGCTTTCATGATTCAAATAAATGTGAATATGTAAATTACATATCAAATGCACTTTGTTCTCTTAGGTATCTTTGTTTAATAGAATATATGCATATCCTCAGCAGCAGTAATGCACTAGCGATAGTTGTTGTTAAGTGAATACAAAGGTGTCTCTTGTCATTGACTCACTAGATGTGTTCAGTTAGCTCTCAGTAGTGGATTGTTGCACTGGAGCTGACTTTATGTGTTTAATCACTTTGCAGAGGTTGAACACATTGTTATATGCATGCAATAGTGCATTAATAAAATTGTTCTAACATATAAGAGCATTTTCTGTTTGCACTTCTAGCCCTTTAATACATGGTAAAATCAAGCTACTTATCACCTCCCTTACTCTCACTCACACCAAAATAAGCAAGGGTTAAATGATTAACCCTTCAGCATATGTATAGCAGGACAACACAAACCACCCTAATGTTACCCAGCCTGAAATTAGACAGTGAGTTTACCTCAATATGTTTAACCTGCTGCTTTCCTGAACCTGCTGACATTAAGAACAATATATGTAGATAAGATAAAGATTTGTTTTTTATCTTTTACTTTTGCTAAAACATTAATGAAAGTTTCACAAGTAGTTGGCAATTTATGAGGTAAAGATTGATGTTTTGTTCTTTGTTGCTGCAGTAATTGCTAGCATGAGGTTAATAGACCCATAAATTCCCCAGTAAATCTAGTTTGTTTGTTTTTTGTTTGTTTTTTTACATATTCTTAGAATTCCAGTCACAGCACATGAAGAAATGTCTTAAGCCTCTGCTAAGCAA
>CAJPDP010324503.1:0-12244 GCA_905336975.1 Bombina variegata variegata
CCAAAATTTATGCACCTGTCTAATTTTGTTTTGATGCATATTGCACATTTTCTGTTAATCCAATAAACCTCATTTCACTACTGAAATATTACTGTGTCCTTCAGTTATTTGATAGATCAAAATGAAATTGCTGATCCTAACACCCAATTATTTATAAATAAAAATCATGGAAATTGTCAGGGGTGCCTAAACATTTGCATATGGCTGTATATATATATATATATATATATATATTACATACTAGACATGTATATATATGTATCTCTATTTTAAAGCCCTTTGCAGTCCTTTTCTCTAACACATGAGACCTCATATCTTTGAGCCCTTATAAATATTTATGCAACTTTTTTAAAAACAAATTTTCAGACAGTGCTATTATAAGTGTAACTGCCCTGTTAAATGTATTTTCAATCGTAGCAGTTAAACAGAGCTCTGAAGTTGCGATATCCTAATGTGCGTTAAATTAAAATGCGCTTAAGTGATTGCATTTACTTTCATATTGTAATATGCGAGCTATTTTCGACACGCGATCAACCCCTTTTCGCTTTTTGTGCAACAGTTTGGGTACCACTCATAATCTAGCCTTAAATGAGGAAACCACTTACTGTAATGATAAAATCTAAAATAAATCCTGCAGAATGAAATGTAAGTCATTAAAAAGGAGGACAGAAGTAAATATTAGGAAGATTGAACAGGGCAGGAAAGTATTTACAGTCAAAGCCAGAGATAAAGAAGGCTACAACATTATTGAGGCTTCATCAAAATGTTAACTGTTATTCTTAAGACTAATAGAAGGGAATAGAAGGACTGGCAGTGAGATGCAGCAGATGAAGAGCTACACGTATGTAATAAGAGTCTGGCGGTGGCATTCATGATGGACTGCATTGAGGACAAATGATAGGTTGGTAGACAACAGAGGATGGGACTGCAGAAAGCTATATGGGATATGATGACTTAATGTATGTAAATCCTATTTGTATCTCATTGAGTAGGGGCCAAATTTAAGAGATATGTTTAAAGGGACAGTATACACCAATTTTAATTTAACTGCATGTTATAGACACTACTATAAAGAAACATATGCACATATACTGATATAAAAATTCAGTATAAAACTCACTTAGAAGCTCCCAGTTTAGCTCTGTTGAAAAGATTAGCTGAAACACCCACTGAAAGTGGTTCTATANNCACACACACACACACACACCCTTCCTCTGCATATGAAAAGACTCTTTACACAAACAGGAGTAACCTGGAGTATACATTAGTATTCTTTTAAAATATACTTAAAAAAAAAAAAATTGTATAGCTATATAAATGGATAATCTACAAAACATTTATGCAAATAAAAAACTAGTGTATAATGTCCCTTTAAGATGGAAGTGGCAGAAATTAGCCAAGTAAAATGAGGAGCAATTGAGTGTTCAATAGTAATATAGATTTGAGAGGTAGACTGTGAATGAAGAGGTGAAAAAGCTTTTTTTTGCAGATGTTGAGAGAAGTTATCCATGGTGAGAAACTAGATAGACAGTATACATTTGCACAGACCAATGTCTTTCATTTTATTTGATGTTTGTTAATGTGGTCTTTTTTCTTTTTAATTGGGAACAACTCTAGGAAGCGCTCTCAGTTTATCTAAAGTAACTACAAACAAGTAGGGCCCAAAGAGAGGCTGTAACAATGGTTGAATACCAACTTGAAATGTCAAATAAAATATACTCACCCACTAGTAAAGGTAAAAATGTTCATTTTAGAAATGCAAGGCATCCAAGCTCTTTCAGTCCATAAAATATATATCAAATGCAAAAGAGAGACAGCACAACTCTAATTCACTATAGTAGCTGTATTACAAATCACAGCACACACACAATTATATGCACTTACCACCTTTTAAGGTTCAAATGATTTTAAATTTTAGTATCAAATGATCCAACTACAATAGTTGGTTTGTCAAATTCATGAACACTCCACTCTGACCAGCAGTGGAGCAATGGACAGCAGTTTAAACTTAAAGGACCAGTCAACACAGTAGATTTGCATAGTCAACAAATGCAATATAACAAGACAATGCAAATGAGTAGTAGATTTTTTTTGACAATTTTAAAAGTTATGTCCATTTCCACTCCTTCTGTACCATGTGACAGCCATCAGCCAATCACAAACGCATACACGTTTATTCACATGCTCAGTAGGAGCAGGTGACTCAAAAAGTTTGAATATAAAAAGACACATTTTGATAATGGAAGTAAATTGGAAAGTTGTATAAAATTGCATGCTCTATCTGAATAATGAAAGTTTAATTTTGACTTGAGTGTCCCTTTAACTAAAGATAACACAGTAATTGGTGCTACTGCCACAAGCTAACATCAGCACAAAATATTTTTTTTATTGAATATTTTTTGTTACCTATTTTTCTTCTTTCTGCTCTGCCCTATTCTCTCATCTTCTCTCTCTGGCCCCTCTCTGACCCTGACATGCAAAGGTTCTCCAGCTTGGAGAGATATTGCAGTTCAGACTTCACAGGGGCTTAACTCACTGAATATTCAAAAGAAACAGGGTGGAACTCTCCAGCACTGTGAAATCTCCCTCATTTCTGTATGTGAAGGAGAGCTATATAGTACTGTTTTGATACACTTAAATGTTGTGCTTTATATTTTATATCACTTTACATTTCAGATTGGGTCCTTTCAGTATTATTGTATTTAA
Source organism: Bombina variegata variegata (assembly GCA_905336975.1). Classification (NCBI taxonomy): domain Eukaryota; kingdom Metazoa; phylum Chordata; class Amphibia; order Anura; family Bombinatoridae; genus Bombina; species Bombina variegata. Next base: position 2,707 of record CAJPDP010324503.1, read on the forward strand.
GGTATGCACTTAATTTATATTTTAATACATATAGCTCTAGCTCCAGCAGTGATTTTACAAATTATGATTTTGTTTCAAAAGTTTATTTGTAACTTTAACAAATTAGGATAATAATTTGTATATTTCTGTGTAGCTTTTACAAATTACATTGCACCTTGTATTTGCTGCATTGCAAACTAAAACTGACTCAGAAAATGTGAGGGACAGCAAGTTCCCTGGTAATCTGGTAATGAAGCTCTGGGGAAACTGACATGCAAAGTGTAATGTAATTTGTAAAACATGAAAAAGTGTTTTTTTAAAACTTTTCTGCGCTGCCTGATTTTTGGTAAACCTTAACTCCTTTGATATTATCCCCAAGTAATATCTAGTTTTAGCGTGAAAAAAAGGTTTGGTTGCGGAGTATGGGACGCAAATTAATACAAATGGGGCGCAAATTAAAATAAAAATTCATATAATACAAAATAGATAAAAAAATTGATGCAAATTCATATAATATAAAAAGATCATATATCTGTGTGTCTCTGGGTGATGTCTTTAGGGAGAGAATAATGGATATCAATAGAGTTTTACTCGTCTATATATTATACCTAGTACATTGGAACACCTAGCATAATATAACATAGAAGTTCATACTCATATTAAGTACAATGAATGCATAGAAATGAAATATAAATATATATAGGGTATGATTAAATGGATACCGGTGTTCACCCTAGAGTAATACAATATGCTCGAGAATAGCTTGAAAAAGGCCAGTACCTAAGGCTGAAACGCGTAGCAAACTACTGCATATGTACTGCATATGTATTCCTAAATTCGCAAACTTTGGAAATTGATGTAACCTCTTTATCAAATGCTTGGACTAAAAGCACTGGAGAAGAAATCTTTATAACCAGCATCCAGAGAAGTGCTTGCCTCCATATTCTTGCACTGAAAATAAGCACTGAAAGGAGACACACTGCTACACAACTATAAAATCATCCAAGATATCTGGAAGCAGCTGAGCGGTGGATCATCTCCCGGATTCAAAAACCAGGCTGATAGGAGGACAAACACCACCCGGACCCATAACCAGGCTCCAGAATCGGCTAAAGATATAGTAAGTGAACAACAGCAGCTCACCGCTCCTTACTATTTGATATATCTTAGTCCGTAGAGCTCTGGCACCACATAGAAACTAAACGCAACTTCGCTTACCATCCAGCACTCCTTTTTGCCTTGCTACACACAAATCTACCGGTAGCTTTTAAACAAACAATTGAATTCTAAACAAATAATTGAACTTTAAATCGCATGCCCACAAGAAACAACTTGATTATTACAGTCGGCCGACTGCATCTTTATTTTTATGACTGTTTTTAAAAATCTTGCTTTCTACAGGACGGATAACAATTTAAACCATTGATCGCTAATCCTTAACTTTGTCCTAAGCTTTTATCTGCATATATATATACATTTTTTCTAAACCAATCGAACTTAGCACATCTGCAATAGGCTTTTAAACGGCATTAATTTTTATTGCTTATGCGCACAGGTTAACCATTACATTTACCAACTGTATCTAATCAATGTGATCTATTCTCAAGTCAATCATATTGTATTACTCTAGGGTGAACACCGGTATCCATTTAATCATACCCTATATATATTTATATTTCATTTCTATGCATTCATTGTACTTAATATGAGTATGAACGTCTATGTTATATTATGCTAGGTGTTCCAATGTACTAGGTATAATATATATACGAGTAAAACTCTATTGATATCCATTATTCTCTCCCTAAAGACATCACCCAGAGACACACAGATATATGATCTTTTTATATTGTATGAATTTGCATCAATTTTTTATCTATTTTGTATTATATGAATTTTTATTTTAGTATATGAATTTACATCAATTGTTTATATATTTTTTATATCCTTTTATATAAATTACATCATTTGTGCATTTAAAATTATTTTTCTTAAATAAAAACAATTTTTTAATAGAAACTTCTGAGTCATAGTAGTATATATCTAACTAATAGGTCATCCTGCCCAAGGGGTATATCCTTGAAACAAATACCAACATTACATATATAGACACTGAATGATTATTTTATTTTATAGGTTTAAGCATTTATTTGTGCCCCATACTCCGCAACCAAACCTTTTTTTTCAATTTGTAAAACATAAACATAAATATACAAAGTATGATCATAATTTGTTAAAGTTACACAGAAACTGTGAAAGCATTATCAGAATGTGTTAAAATAGTGCAGTGTTTTACTTTGCATTGGGGGGTGGCAGTTTAGGGAATAATTGTGTACTGTTTTAGTTTGCATTGGGGTGCTAGTGGTTTAGGGGTTAATAGTGTAGTGAGGACTTTGCGGTGGGCTAAGTGGTGGTTTAGGTGTTTGGAGTTTTTTTCTCCACTTTTTTTTCTCCATTGATTTCTAGGGGGAATAGGTTATCATGCGAGCGATAGTGTAAGTTCAGCTTTTTGCGCTCATTGGGTTAGTGCTGGAGAAATACCTTTTTTTTTTTTTTAATTTTCTTTTTATTGAGGTTTACAACATATACAATAAGATAACTCATGTACATTAGATACCATATACCAAATATCACAATGTGAGTGTTCTCAACAAGATAAAATTAGAGTAACAGAGATGATATACCATGAGGTAAAGTTACAACCTCTTTTTTTTATATATATATATATATATATATAAGACATTTTTAGGAATGAAAATTGTATCCATACATTGAGCACGTAAAACCAACCTCAATTGACCATGATAAAAGCTAATGGGTATGGTATATACTGTATGCAGGTGACAATGTGTGCTAAATGCGCGTGTGTATATCTGGGTGTTAATAGAAAAGACTTGTGAATATAATACAATGCATCATCTGATGGAGGTGCACCGAATATGGCAGTAAAATAGGAGCAAAATATAGTATAAGGGGGAATAGGAGAGAAAAAAAAAGGTGGGGATAAAGGGGGGGGGAGATACAGATAGGATGAAAAGATAAGAAGGTAACAATTCAATTGGTTCCTTCTTCAGTTTTAGGTTCTGGGGGATTTAATTCTCTTCCACAACTCCCAAGCTTGGCAATGCAAGGAAACTTTATTATTTGAGGTAAAAATGGGACTTTCCATTACTTCCAAGTAATCCATGATTTTGATGATATCATGCCATTTAGGGATATTGGCTTGTTTGCAAAGACGGGCGATAGCAAGCTTAACCGCTGTCAGTAAGTAAATGCTGAGGAGGCCCACAGGAGAAAGAGGGGTCCCCACGCCTAAATGGAATAATACTTTCTGCGGGCCCGACCAAAGGGCCAGGTCTACATCAGTACACTTGTGAGAGAGCATAGCCCATAGGGGCTGCAGGGTAGGGCATTCCCACCACACATGTGCTGGTGAGCCTATCAGACCGCATTCTCTCCAACAGAGTGGAGAATTTATGTGGGATATTTTAAAAAGTCTTAGCGGAGTCATGTGCCATTGCATTATAATATGCTAAGTTAGGGGTACCTCCACTCAGCAATGGTTGTTGTAGAATTCTAGTAGCCACCCTTGGGTGCTTACCCTTCCAAATGAATTTGTTACAAAGGAGTTGAAATTTCCTGATAAGAGATTTGGGAATGGCAATCGGTAGAGTTTGATAAGTTAAATATAAGTGAGCTTGGGGAGGAGAGTCATCTTGAAGGCTGCTACCCTACCCAGCCATGAAATGCTAGGAACATTCCAGTGGTCTACAGATTTTTGAAAAGAGTGAAGAAGGGGGTAAAAATTTGATTCAATAATAGTTGAAATATTACAGGAAAGGAAGACTCCTAAATGTTTGAGTCGCTGCCGTGACCAATTAAAAGTGTATCTCCTCTTAAGTATAGAGTATTCTATATCAGGCAAGTTAATCGCGTAAGCATCCATTTTATTCACATTAAGTTTATAATAACTAACTGTTCAAAAGGTTTGTAGAAGGTTAAATAGGGCCGGGAGGGAATGGATAGGATTGCTTACAGGTACTGTGAGATCGTCAGCAAATAGAGTGGTCTTTTGGATGGTGCCTGCTAGGTTTATCCCTTCAATGTTATCATTAGAGTGGAGTGCTACAGCTAGCGTCTCCATCGCTAATGCGAAAATCAAAGGGGCAGCCCTGCCGCGTACCATTAGTGATCGGGAAGGAGGGGGATAGAAACCCCAGCACTCTAACTGATGCTGAGGGAGAAGTATAGAGAGCCTAAACCCATGTAAGAAAGTGAGGTGGAAAGTCAAATTTATTTAGAACTTCAAAAAGGTATAGCCAATTCACGCGGTCAAAGGCCTTTTCCGCGTCTAGGGCCAGTGGTGCACGATATTTTATGTTGTTTGGCTTCCAAAAATATATTTAAGAGACGCCTGGTGTTGTCGGGTCCCTCCCTCCCTGGTGTGAATCCCACCTGATCCCATTCTATCAAGGAGGGGAGGATACAATTAAGCCGAGTGGCCAATACTTTAGCAAATAACTTTGTATCTAGGTTTAAGAGGGATATAGGGCGAAAGTTTTCGCAGGCATTAGGTTCTTTACCAGGTTTCGGAATTGCTACTATTGTTGCAGTCAGGAATTCAGGAGGGAGGGAACCCTTTTTACCTGCCAGAGAAAAGTCTCTATCAAGTAGGGGAACAATGAGGGGACTAAACTGTTTATAAAAAATAGCTGTAAAGCCATCCGGGCCTGGAGCTTTATGGTGTTTCAATGATTTAATGGCTAGTTTTATCTCTCGTGGAGTGAGAGTTGCGTCCATATAGGCTTTCTGATCTTCCGTAAGCGTTGGTAGAGAGAGTGGATCAAGAAAGGACTTAATTTTCGCAGAAGCGGGAGTAGGGCAACCTGGTGAATCTTTCAGATTATAAAGATCCTGATAATATTTAGCAAACGCTTTGCCAATATCTGCAGGAAGTCGAACTGGGCCATTCTTTGTCTTAAGGTAAGGAATCCGGGCGTCAGCCGCTCGTTGTCTCAGTTTATTGGCTAGAAGGCGGTCTGCCTTGTTCCCTTTTGCATAGTACATTTGTTTGATTTTTTGCACCTGCCATTGCAGTCTGGTGCTCTCTTTATTGGCAATTTGTGCTTTCACTTCTAATTGTATAAGGAATTTCGCATCAAGAGTATTTTTATGTTGAAAGACCAGAGATCGGAGTCATATGTGAAGTTGTGCGAGGGTCTCTCCCTCTTTTTTTTATGTTTGGATGCTAGTTTAAGAAAAATACCTTGGATATAGGCCTTAAGTGAGCTCCATAAACAGTGGTCATTTACTGCCCCATTGTCATTGATGGATATGAATTGCCTGATTTCTTCTTGTATTAAATTAATATTATCAATCTCAGCAAACAAGTAGTCAGGTAATTTCCAGGAAGGTCTGGAAATCAGGGTAGCAGGAAAATGCATTGTTGTGTGTATGGGAGAATGGTCCGACCAGGTGCAACTCAAAATCTGTGCGGTCTGTATGGAGTCTAGCAGACGAGGTTCACAAAAAATAATGTCGATGCGCAAGTAGGAATTGTGCACAGCAGAAAAATATGAATAGTCTCTAGCAGAGTGGTGCAGTGATCGCCAGATGTCAAATAGATTGTGGTGCGCAATAAGAGTATTGAATTGCTTTGCGGGTTTTAAGTAAAGGAAGGTCATATGCTCTATTCCTAGAGGAGCGTCTATCTAAAAGGGTGTCAAGAACCATGTTAAAGTCCCCTGCAAGTAATAAGTTACCTGTCTTATGGGAATCTAAAAAGCGTAGGAACTTTCTAAGAGACTGGATCTGACCAGTGTTAGGCCCATAATAAGATGCTAGTGTGTATGGGATGCCCTCCAACTTACAGTTTACAATCATAAATCGCCCTTGGGGGTCTGCATGGACGTTCAATTTTTCAAAGAGAACGCTCTTATGTATTAGAATCACTACCCCCCTGGATTTGCTCGTGAAGGATGCAGTCTCAACCACAGGATATTGTTTGGATTTAAGGGGGACTGGGGTGCCCTCCACCCAATGGGTCTCCTGCAAGAATGCTATCTTGGACTTTGTATGATTAAGGAAGCGCAGGAGTCTGCTTCGCTTATTAGGAGTGTTGAGGCCCCTAACATTATGAGAAATAAATGATATCGCCATAATTTAAGAGAGTATATCCAAATGAGGGGGAAGAAAAAGAGGAAAAAGGGAGTAAGAGGGAGAGAGCAAAAGGGAAAGAGAAAGAGAAAGGGAGGGAAGAGAGGGGAGAAAAAAAAAGGTTTTAGGGGAGTGGGGTGTAAGATATTCTGTGTTTATCCAAATGTAAGGGCAGTTCTTGTATTAAACTAATAGGGTTGCGGTATTGACAAGATAAACCGCTTGGGTAGTCTCCTCTTAAAGAGGAGCACATTATGGATGGGGGGTATGGATGATCTCGGGAGAGGCACCAGGTGCCTACTATGTAAATTCTTCCGGAGGAGTGGTCGCACATGAAAATGATTTAAAATTAATACAGTAAATCTATGTATTGAGAAGGAAAAGAGGAATGGACGGCCGCAAAGGATCGCCCACCTATGTTCAGTATGTAGGGTGGCCAAAGGCCACTTTGTAGATATTGTTCAGTGTTTTTAGTGAAGAGTAGACAAGGGATAGCCTCAAAGGCTGGGTGTGGGTCTGGAAGGGACTTAAACAGAGTGGGTTAGGGATCTTTGTAAATGAGAGGAGGTCTAAATATCGAGATTGTGTATTTATGTGATGTTGAGTCAGGACTTGAACAAGTAGAGTTGTGTGAATGTAGTACAACCCCATATAACTAGTGCTCAGAGGGTATTTTACTCTGTAGTATCTTTACAGTATACATTCATGGGTAAATTAGAAATATACATGTTACACTTAGGCACAGTTTAGAAATCAGATAAATACAATTCAAACTGTTATAAGAACTCGAAGAGGCATAAGGGGTTGGGGAGAGTCCTTAATAATGTAGTAATCAGAAGGATAGCTACTGAGACAGGGAATGTGAGTGACATATCCTAATGTTAGAATGATGAAGAAGATACCGGGCTCAAATAGGATTAGGGTGTGGTCACACAAATTGAGTTACTCCTATTTATAAGGGGGGTGAGATCTGAAATTTTCTATACATCATGGCTGACCCGGATTGATTTGAGAGAGAAAATATGCTAACTTTTTTCTATATGGCGGTAACACCTAATAGAGAGGCAAATCTCGGGCAATAAGCTACTTTGGGATGGTAGTAGGTCCAATGGGGGGAGGATAAAAGAAATATCAGGCCAGTCTAAATTGAGGTAGGTTTAATGGCTAGTGACAGGATTAATTATAGGGGGAGGTCAATACTTGTATAGTTCCTCCATCAAGCAGTCACTAAAATGTAGTGGTACTCGTGTTGTACATATTGCGATGTTATTGATGTTAGGGCATGTCACCCTATGTTTCCGGTACTACAGTCAAATAGGGGGATAAATAGATATAGGGCTCATGGGGAGCGAGCATTGAGTACTATAGATTAAATGTCTGCAGTATCGTAAAAACCCTCTGCTCAGGGATAAGGATAATTTTGCTAGGTGGGGAAAGGAGGGTTAAAACTAGTAAGGTCTTTCAGGGCCGTCATGGACGTGTGGGAGTAGTCACATGACTTTACTATTGGGAGCCAGTATAGGTTCAAAAGTATTTAGTAACTATTACGTAGTCTAAGGAGGGTAACAAGTGTACAATGGAGATATAGTGAGGAGGGAACTTAATGTTCATATATGTGTCTGAATCTATCAGGTAGCGGAGTAGCAGTAGATTCTATAAAATTCTTCATTTGTAAACTCCTAAGAAGGGTAGCATATATTAAACAAATCAAGGCCACACAACAAAAAGGTAATCCCACCTCAGGTGTCACTGTAGAGTGCGGTTTGCTTATAGGTATAAAAGCTTTTTGTCTGTGATTTCAAGTGGATTTATAGGGTGGCTAAATGCCCATAGTAAAAGAAGGTATCCCTCTTGGGTGTGTATGATGACAAAGTGCGATCAGCATGTGTCAAGGAAGTATGTCCTATGTAATCTAGTGTGGCAGAGAAGCTAGGGTTGTTCTGGTGTCTATAAGAGGTATGGTTATTACTTAAGTAGGTGATATGTGTAGTGAGGTTAGCAGGGGCTGAGGATCCGGGGAGGGCTGATATAAATCCAAACATACCTGAACATTATGAATAATTCGATATAACAATAATAAAAAAAAAACAATTCAAGGTTACACAATAACAAGGTGAGCCCACCTCAGGTGTCGCTTCAAAGTACAATGTGCCTAAAGATGTAAAATCTTCTGTCTGTAGTTTTAAGTGAGTGTTATGGAGTGATTGTGTATCTATAGTAAGAGAAGGTATACCTCTTTGGCGTGCATGATGATAGGGTGTAACCAACATGTGTTAGGGTGTCGTGACATATATAATTTAGTATGGTAGAGAAGTTGGAGCTATGTTAGTACCTATAAGAGGTGTAGTTGGTACATAAGTGAGTGACATGTGGGTAGAGGGTTGGTAGAAGTTGCGGTTCCGAGGTGGGCTCATATAAATCGAAACAAACCTGAACATTGTGAGTAATTCAATAAAACAGTCAAGAAAACCACACAGTTCTACAAATACTTATCAGTCCTTCAGCAGGATTCCGTCTCAGTGGAGGTGAGAGATCCCTTAGGGAATTGCCATCTGAAAAAACATCAGCACCCTATTAATAGTCCATCAAAAATGGACAAGTCTACGGCAATACCAGTTGGAAATCAAACAAAACAGATCTCAGGATTCAGTTGGAATGGGCCGTCTAGGTAGGGAAGATGCCCATTCAGGTGCCTTAGCATTCAGTTGTCGGGATTGTTGGGGAGAGTTGGTAGAGCCATCATCAGGAGCAGTGGTCAAGTTCCAGGATTTAAGTAGGGCTAAACCCTGAGTGACACTATGGATGGTAAATGTTTGATTGTCTTTAAATACCAACAGCTTAATCGGGTAGCCCCATCGGTATCGAATGTTCTTCTTCCTCAGTGTGGTAGTAACATCCGCATATGTTCTTCTTTGTTGGAGTGATCTAGCAGAGAGGTCTGGAAATATTTGCAAATTGCAAAATTTCTCTGGCAATGAGGGTTTCTGGAAATGTGCTCTGTGAATCCTTTCTTTGTAAGTAAAATAGTGTAGGCGAACTATAACATTGCGTGGTTGTTCCTCAGATAGGCCTTTAAGTCTTAGAGAGCGGTGATTAGGCTTTTTTAATATAAAAGATACTACTGCTGCTGCTATCCATTTTATATATAAATAAATATATCTAGAGTCTAAACACCCCTAATCTGCCGCCCCTGACATCGCCGACACCTACATCACACTTATTAACCCCTAATCTGCCATCCTCGACATCGCCGCCACCTACAGTACACTTATTAACCCCTAATCTGCCGCCCCTAACATCGCCGCCAACTACCTATATTCATTAACCCCTAATCTGCCATCCCCAATGTCGTCGCTACCTACCTACACTTATTAACCCCTAATCTTCCACCCCCAACGCCGCC
>CAJPDP010324544.1:0-22089 GCA_905336975.1 Bombina variegata variegata
AGGGGCGGCAGATTAGGGGTTAATAAGTGTAAGTAGGTAGCGGCGATGTCGGGGGCGGCAGGTTAGGGGTTAATAACTGTAATGTAGGTGTCGGCGATGTCAGGGGCGGCAGATTAGTGGTGTTTAGACTCGGGGTTTATGTTAGGGTGTTAGGTTTAAACATACATTTTCTTTCCCCATAGACATCAATAGGGCTGTGTTACGGAGCTATACGCTCCGCGATTGCAGGTGTTAGGCTTTTATTTAGCCGGCTTTCCCCGTTGATGTCTATGGGGAAATCGTGCACATGCACGTCAAAACACAGCTTGTATTTTGGAGCGGTATGGAGCTCAACGCAACCATATCGCCTGCACAAGCCGGTTTTTGGCAAACCTGTAATAGCAGCGCTTTTAAAGGTGAGCGGTGAAAATAACTTGCAAGTTATTAGAGAGCCAGCCATAGCGCAAAACTTGTAATCTGGCTGATAATGTCCTAATCCTTCTTCATGTACTGCAGTCCACTCAACATTTTCAGGTCAATCTGTCATTTGTTCTTTCTGGGCAGTGCTGTGATGATCCCTGACGCTGTTTAAAGAATAAGAGCATACTTGTTTATTTCCTGCTTGTTTTAACAGTCTCCAGAATCCACTGTCCATCTCTGCCATCTTCTGCTGAATCTACTTTCTGTTGCTCCTAAGGGATTCCTTAGTGTCCATTCTCTCTGTTGACTTGCAAAGTTGTTTTACTACATGTAATTAAACAATTTATATTAATATTGTGAGGTGTTTAATGTCCCTTTAAATCTGCTCACTGGCCCAGTGGTGTACTTTATCTTTGCAGGACAATGCTGGCTTAGAGTTGTTGCAGTATAATCATGAGATGTAATACAAACATATCAATGCTATATTACTTAAAGGGACATGAAAGTCAAAATTCTATTTTTATAATTCCGCTAGAGCAGGCAATTTTAAAGGGACACATCTGGTGAGTCGATGACAAGAGATATATATGCACATTCACCAGCTACCTCCAGGTAGTGCATTGCTGCTCCTGAGCCTACCTAGGTATGTTTTATTTATTTTTTAAATCAAAGGATACCAAGCGAAGGAGGTAAATATAATAAAAAGAAGTAAATTGAAAAGTGTCTTAAATTGACATTATAGTGGGAAAAAAAATTCTAATTTGTTAGAGCATGGCATTTTTTATTTTATTATTTATTTTTTACTGCTCACCCTGGAACTTTATTTCTGCTGCAAGGACAGTTCTGCGACAACCGATTGGCTCACTGGCTGTTTTCTGCTCAACACTAGCAGTTCTCTGCAGCTCCCCATGGGACTTTATGTCTAAGCCTTTACATTGTATACGTAGTGAAAATAATGATATGCTCTTACAGATTAGAGAATGTTATTTTTTCCCACTACAATGTCCCTTTAAGAGACTTTCAATATACTTGTTTTTATCCTATTTACTTAGTTCACTTAGCATCCTATGTTGAAAAGCAAACATAGGTAGGTGTGTCCCTTTGATATTGCATGCTTTATCTGAACTATACATACTGGGTGGTGTACTTTTTTTTCACAGGATTATAATACATGCCTTTAAATGGTCATGAAACCCAAACATTTTCTTTCATGATTCAGACAGGAAATGCAATTTTAAACAAAATTCCAATGTACATCTTTTAGCAAATTTGCTTCATTCTCTTGGTATCCTTTGTTGAAGGAGCAGCAATAGACTGAACACATCTGGTAAGCCAATGACATCAATCACCAGCTAGCTCACAGTAGTGCACTGCTGCAGCTGAGCATTCCTAGGTATGATTTTTTTCAACAAAGTATACAGAGAGAACAAAGCAAATAAAATAATAGAAATAATTTGGAACATTGTTTAAAATGACATGCTGAATTATGAAAGTTTAATTCTGACTTTACATATAAGTAGTCAAGGATAGAGCTGTTACCGTTTTTATTTCCAATATGGAGACATCTGTATTGCATGATTCTTTTTATCTTTTCCTTCAGGGCACAAGAGCTGGCACTGCTTCCTGGAACTGTTTTGCAACAAATCCAATTTGCTGCCAAACATATCCAGTGCCACCTGCAGGCACATTGAAATCCAGTAACACATGAATCTTTGGGTCAGTAATAAAACATTTTAATATTAAAAAGGACAACAATTCCAAAATATTCTATTGTTCGTTAAAATAATCATAATAATAATATGAGCTGTGATCCTACAGCACCGGGTTGGCTTAAGTAGTTTCAGAAAGCACTGCTCATAGGTTATCCTTTTAAAACCTGTATATAGATGTTGGTTATAAAAATGGTCAAGAAAAATTCTATACAGTGTGGGATGTATATTGCCAGAATTCTACACTTTCTGCTATATATAGTTTAATTTATAAAATAAATTACATTTTAACCCTTTAAAATGAAGGAAAACTTTCATGAATCAGTACCTTTTTTAAAAACACTATTAAAAACAGGGGCACTTTTATTCATGTAAGTTTACATTGCACTGTATTTTGAAAAATACTTACCTTTATCTTATGCAAAGCTGGATCGGCGATCCCCCGCCTGCTTCTTCCTGCTGTACTTACACAGCAATGACGAAACCGGCTCCCTCCAATCATGGCATGGCCTCAGGAAATGTTTGCTCTGGGGGGGAAGCCATGATTGGAGAAAGCCGGATTCGTCTAGAGGACCTGCAAGTGGGGGATCGCCGATCCGGCTTTGCAGAAGATAAAGGTAAGTATTTTTCAAAATACGGTGAAATGCTACAAGTGAGTGACGTCTTATTACAAGTGAATTACGTTGCTGAAACTTGCGCATGCGCATCACGGCTAAGTGCCGCCATCTTTCAACCTGGGTTGTCAGCCGTGATAGGACACATAGAAACGGTACCCACGGAGTGGGTTTGGAAAATTATAAAATGTTCAAAAACAATTGCGGTGAAACGGTACGTTATTAAAAATAAAGTGTATTGTTTATTAATGTTTATTTGATTAATGCAAATTTTTTGTTGTTGAGTTCAGTGTCCCCTTAATGTTCCAAATTGTGAAAGTGCTGAGATATATAAATCAGAAAGTTTACGTGTGAGCATTTCTGCAGCTTTGTGCAGCTAATGCTCCTTACCTCCGTAGCCGTTGATCAATGTCTTTTCGGGGTGTCTGGTAGTGCATCAGCTGGATAGTTGTGGATGCAACAGTGCTCAGATCTCCCACTCTCTATTGCCACTAACGGGCGTCCTCTCTGCAGTCCGTAGGTGATGATGTCACGGACGGTTTTACCTTGCGCAAGTACCAAATTCATTGATTTCTTGTGTAGCGTTACTGTGGGTCCTTCCTTCAGTACTATTAGTACGCAGCGACCGACCCTTTAATGCAGAAGCTGATGTATATCTAGCTGATGTATACAGTGGTTTTAGACTTCTTTTGCAGTCAAATAGATGTCAGTTTTCCCAACTAACACCTCCTTTCAATGTGTTTCACCCATATGGGCTTTTTCAAGATATCAGGTGTCAGTGGAATCCGGATGGAATATAAAATCATCTAATCCTCAAGACATTGTCCCTTAGTGGATAACGCACTCTTAAAGCAGATAGTGTGGGATATTGAAAATGGAAGTAATAGGATCAGTACTAGCATATACACAGTCAGTTCATACTGTTATGGTTGCTTGTATCTAACTGAATGGGTTATACATAGAATAAATTATGGGGGAAAATGATGCAACTAATTCTAAAAAAAGAATGATAAAATATATTAAAAACACAGAAAACTTCAAATTATTTTTTTAATTTTTTTATTTAAGATTAAAAACATAGAAAAATGCTTCCATACTGTATTATATTCATCATTCTTTCTTACACAGATTGTATGTATGCCAAGTTAAAACCTCAATAAAAAATATTTAAAAATTAAAAAAACAAAAAACATAGATCAAATGCTGCCATACAGTACGTTAATAGTGAGGATAAAGCACTGCTGCAGGGGGATAGTTTGTTGTACCAGAATGGAGATTGTGTCTAATGTTCAAATAATGGATGTTTTGGGATCTTCAAGTGAAAAATGGAGAGATGTCTAGTTCGGAATTAAGGCCCCTTGGGTGGATGGTGTTAAAATTATAAATTGGACCAAAATGGAGGAGAGGAGGCAATATAAGAAAAGAGCTCTTTAAACGTGAGGCAAAGTGGATCTTTGATCTGAATACATTATCCCCTAAGGGCCTTAATTTAGATTTCAATTTAGGCTGTTTTTTCGATTCGGTCCCCCACAAAGTATATAATAATTTCTATGAGAATTGCTATATGGATTTCTTTAGGAATTCTTTATATTTATAATTCTGTATATATTTTTGTATGATCTTTTATGAATTTTTGTATGAGATTTTGGTTTAAGTTTTATGAATTTTTATGAATCTTTATATGAATCTTATGAATTATATTCTTATGCCTTTTTTATTTTCAAGAGATTTTGGTTCAACTAATGGGGATCTGTGCGTCTTTCAAATATTTTTAAAATAAAATATTTGTAGATATTTTTGATAAAACATATGTACTTATATATTTTTCCATTGATCAATTTTTTAAAACCATTATTAGTATTGGTCTTTGTTTGTATAACTAACTAAATAAGGGATATAGTTTATAAGTTTACACATTTATGCAGATAAAATATGAAACACATGGGGGGGCGGAGTTTGGCCGCAGCTAAGATGGCTGCATAAACCCAGAACTCCGGAGCATCAGGCACTTTAAAAGTATATAACTCCACATTGCAGTGACCAAAAGGGTATAAATCCCTGAGGCATCAATTGTTCATACCTCCAGCAGCAAGATTCGGCCACGGACAGATCTGCCACTCACATGGATATCGGAGGAACGGAGCAAGAGATCGCCCAGCATCACAGATATACTCGGTAAGACTACCGCATCTTCCAGAGACTAAGCCCTGCAGGATTGGGCTAATTCACTATAGTACTTATACACTTGGCGATATACACTGACCGGGGACTTGGATCTAGGTGTCACAGGAGTCAGGGCGTTAAAGTACGATCCTCAAAGCATAACACAAAATGGCGCTGCCCTGATACACGCAGCAAATTCCCTGTGCTGTAAAACTGTTGGTCAGACAACACTTTTGAGAACTGGTAGTCTAACGGATACATTTTTGGTCCCATAAGAAGAGGGCATGGATAGTGTTTGATTACCACTTTGGACAAGATACCTTAGCAAGTACTAGGGAAGGATATGCAATAAAACAGAAAAAAATTTATTTACTGTAAAGAAATAATATAGCATCCACACATAAGATCTAAGACCCGAAATTACTATTTAAAATAAATATAATCTCTGGGCATTATATTACAAGTGGATATATATACTGAAACACTATGGCTGCTAAGAAAAATCCCAAGTCAAGTAAACAATTGAAAGCCATAGGGAGGGAACACACAGTGAGCGCCTTCTTTTCCTCAGCAGACAATAAGAGACATTCCCCATTAAAAAGTATCAGAGAACACTCCTCACCTAACTCCATTATGGAGGATGATAACTCCCAGGATCAAGATGTATCTACGCATGTGCCCCTATCATTACTATCCTCTCTGGCTTCTAAACAAGACATAGCTGACATTGTAAGAACATGTATGAGAGAGGAAATGGCAGAAATCAAGCAAGACATCCATACTCTGGGCTTTAGAGATGAAGCCATGGAGGATCAGACATATATAGTAAAAGAGGAGATTTCAACCATACAAGATCAAGTGGCTGAACAGGCATCTGCCATTGAGGACCTTAATGAAAAACTTGAGGACCTTGAGAACAGGGGTCGACAGAAGAATCTCCGTATTAGAGGAATCCCAGAAACTGTACTCCCCAAAGATTTTTACACCTACTTCGCATCCCTGTTTGCTCATTTAAAAGGATCACAACAAGCAGTAGACATACCGTGGGATAGGGCACACAGAGTACTGAGGCCGAAACCTCCCGACACGGCGCCGCCCAGGGATGTCATAATGAAAGTTAAAAGTTTTTTGGACAAAGAAGAAATTCTATCACTGTCCAGGAAACACCAACCAATAAGGTTCAGGGGGACGGTGTTGCAATTTTATTCTGATCTGGCACCAAGGACACTACAAAGACGCCATGAACTGGCACCATTGACAAAAATGTTACGGGACAAAAAAATCTTATACCATTGGGGATTTCCTTTTCAACTATATGTGTTACGGGACGCAAGAAGATTGGTGTGCAGGAAACTCTCAGATGTTCCAGAATTCTGTAAAGGTTTGGACTTAGACCCACCAGATTTTCCGCTTTCAGACAACGCACAGTACACATCAGCGAGAAAATAAAAAAGGTTACAATCTGAGAAGTGGCTACCAGTGCCATCAAACATCAACAGAAAATCCTATAATGACGGAGCGCCACCTGAGAAGAGAAAGGCAACTAACTCCGCTATAGGAGTGGGAACTTGAACTGTCCCTTACATAGTCTGTGTGTACATACAAGACTTTCTTCTGGAAAAGGGTAAGTTTCCCAAGACTTTATTTGTTATATCTCTGTTTTTATATGTTTTCGCTCAAGAGATGTAAAAGTTCATCCAGATATGTTGTTTCCCTTTTTTATTTAGCTTACTGTGGTTTAGCGTAAGTAGAGACCTAGTGTTATAATTCAAAATTCTGGATATCTATGGAGTATACTAGTATATACTATATAAATATAGTCATAAAATAAAAAAAAATAAAAAAAAGAGAGGGATAGTTACTCTTTCTAATATGTAGTCATGTAGTGGGCTCACTGCATTACATATTTATTTAAGCCTGACCCCCTATTGAATACGGATCTGTAATTTAACATGATCCCATTGCCCATCTCCAAGCATAGGAGTGGCATTTATTCATTATTTTTGTTTACCTTTTACTTGTTATGCTTTTGTTTGTTTGTGTTAATTTCCTAAAAGGTTTGTATCATCTACCAACTAGAACTCAAGTTAGAAAAATGTTGTGGTATAAAGATGGATATGGTACATGGTATAGTTCATTGAGATTTTACATATTTATAATTAATGGATACCCCAAATAGAACACTTAAATTTATCACACAAAACGTTAAGAGTCTTAACTCACTGGTCAAAAGGTCTGTGGCAATGTCAGATTTTCATAAAAGAAAAGGTGACATTTTATTCCTACAAGAGACGCACTTTAAGCGATCTCATGAGCCACGATACATGAGCTCTCACTATAATCGGCATTTCCACAGCTCTGGCACCTCGAAGAGATGTGGAGTAAGTATACTCTTGCATAAAGCTATTCCTTTTCAACATATTCAAACCCACACTGATACAGAAGGCCGCTTTTTAGGGGTATTTGGACTGATATACGGTAGGCCGGTGACCCCAATTAATGTATATGCGCCCAATTCCCAACAACTTGCTTTTTATAAGAAAACATTTCGACACATACTGGACATAGCCAAAGGGTTAATTTTCATAGGAGGGGATCTTAACATTCCCATGCACCCCGAGGTGGATAGCTACAACCCAAACCCCAGCACATCTAAACGTACACTTAAGCATCTATGGAAAATGTTGAGGGATTATAATTTTTATGACATCTGGAGGTTTATCAACCCAGATAAGAGAGAATATACTTTTTTCTCTTCCCCAAATAAGACATATAGCCGACTTGATTACATGCTTGTTAACCAGATAGGTTTGAAACATATTATAAATGCCGGGATCACTCACACAGTATGGTCAGATCACTCAGCGGTCTTCTTTGATATTGCATGGCCTCATACACCAGTCGCTCCATATATATGGAAACTAGATGACTCCTTATTGAAAGGAGAAATACAGCTTACTAAAACTCAGAAAGCTTTGCAGGAATATTTTTACATTTAATTCCACAGGAGATACTAACCCCATGATAGTCTGGGAGGCGCACAAATGTTTTATGAGAGGGGAATTCATAAAATGAAAGGCACACTTTAAAAGAATAGAGAGGCAGAGATATCTTGATCTGACCTCAAAACTGTCAGATTTAGAACACAGACATAGACATAACCAAGACGACCTTTCTATTAAGCAGTTACTCCAAGACACTAGAAAGGCTCTCCAGGATATGTTGCTAAAGGAACAAGTAGCCAATACATCTAGATTTAAGCAACAGTTTTTTTATGAAGGAAACAGGGCAGGTAAACTGTTGGCAAGGGCCCTTAAAATTAAAAAATTAAAAACTTTCGTACATGAAATCAAAACATCTAAAAATGTAAAGGCCCACTCCACTAAAGATATTCTCACACAATTTGAACAATACTACACACAACTATATAACATCACCAGTAAGATAGTCGAACCAGGTGCTACCTTGGACTTGCAAAACTATTTAAAAGGAATACCCCTTCCTACACTACAGAGCGAACAAGCAGCTGACTTAGAAGCCCCAATTACGTCAGAAGAGATAAAGACCGCAATATATGATCTCACTCCAGGTAAATGTCCTGGCCCAGATGGCTTTACCACATTATACTATAAAATCCTTGCCCCATTATTAATCCCTCACCTACTGGAAATTTTTAATAAAGTAAATATCCATAACCCATTTCCCCCGAGTATGCTGGAAGCTCATATTACGGTACTCCCAAAACCTGGAAAAACCCCTGATATGCCCCAAAACTTTAGACCCATCTCGTTTCTAAATGTGGACGTAAAATTATTTGCAAAGATTTTGGCCCTTCGGATAAACAAAATCCTCCCGCAATTAATACATACGAATCAAGTAGGCTTCATTCCCATAGGGAAGCGAGAGACAACACAATTAAAATACTGAACTTGATGGAATATGCACACTCTCACAATATCCCTTCTATCTTCCTGGCCATGGATGCTGAAAAGGCCTTTGATAGGCTAAATTGGTCCTTTCTAGCTCATACTTTAATAAGATTCGGTATGGGTGAAGATTTTATAAATAAAATATTAACATTATATAACGCCCCCACAGCTAAAATTAAATGATTCCCTTTCCAATAAGATCCAGATTAATAATGGAACCAGACAGGGTTGCCCGCTATCGCCCATCCTGTCCGTACTGACAATTGAAATCCTAGCTGCGGCAATCCGCAATAACCCAAATATAAAAGGGATTGTGGTTCAAAATACCCAGTATAAACAGGCATTATATGCCGATGATATCATATCGCTCACAACCCCACATCAATCCATTACGGCATTAAGCGACGAGATGGATACTTTCAGCAAATTTTCTGGTTTTAAAATTAACCCTACTAAATCAGAGATGCTGGGCATACATACCCCAAGAGCAGTATTACAAGAGATTGCCCATAAGTACCACTATCACATACAAACCTCATCTATAAAATATTTAGGGGTCCAAGTGACATATGATCAACAGATACTATTCCAACAAAATTATCAATACCTCCTAGAAGAAATCTAACAGGAATTGTGTTGCTGGGAAAACAAAAGCCTATCTTGGTTGGGAAGGATGGAAGCATTTAAAATGACTAGCCTACCTAAAATCCTTTACAAGTTCCAAACAGTACCTATCCCGGTTTCGCAATTTTTTCTAAATGCCATACAAAAAGGTTGTCAATACATATATTTGGCAAAATAAAAGACCACGGATAGCCAAAAAAATTATGTATCGTAACAGGAAAAATGGGGTACTGAGTGTACCCAATCTAGCGTATTATAGACAAGCTGCCATTCTCAACCGAGTTATAGATTGGTGCAAACATGGGTAAAATAAGGAATGGGTTAAATTGGAACAACAACTTGCGAATTGCCCTAACTTGGGTGGGATATGCTGGACCAATAAGATACATAGGAATATGAATAAGACACTTCCCAGAATTCTGACAGAAACATTAAAAATTTGGGATTCTATCTCTAACAAAACACAGGTATCTCTTCAAATCCCTCCCCATTAACACCGACTTTACATAATTCTGAGATTCCCTTAAGACGAATTCCTGCTGGGGTAGAACTGTCTACTATTAACTCACTCATGCCTATATTCTCACTCATACAAGATGGCAAGTTAAAATCTGAGGAGGAAATATCGAAACTGACTCCACTGGTTATGAATGACTAGTATACCCATTATCAATTGTCACACTTTATAAATAGCAATCCACAGAAATCAAAATTACACAGACCCCTCACTGTGTTCGAAAATATCTGTAATTTTCAATTCCCGACTAGGGGAGGTCTATCACTGTTGTATCAATTATTGATCGAGCAACACTCCAGGCCCATTCCCGCTTATTGCAAGCTATGGGAATCTGAGCTACAAAAAGAAATCTTACCAAAATAATGGGCCAGGATTTTTGCTAATATGGGACGGACCTCCTCCTCGCTAAGCATCACTGAAATGAATTTGAAACTATTATATAGATGGTATACCCCTCATAGGCTCGCAAAGATATACCCTAATGTTGAAAGTACATGTTGGAGGGGTTGTGGAGAGGTAGGGTCAATGACCCACATTTGGTGGAACTGTCCGCACATTAGACGGTATTGGGTAGCAATCAGCAGAGAAATAGAAAAATGTATATCACTTAAGATAGAGATAAATCCAATGCTATTACTTTTTAATTATCTTCCTAAACTGAAATGTAAATTGAGATTACAACTCTTATGTATAATGATAAATGGGGCTAAACAGTTGATACCACAATTTTGGAAGAAACCGATAACACCAAAGATAACCGAATGGAAAGATCATATCACACAATTATTGATTTTAGAAAGGTACCACTATGCTCAATCCCACCAACTTGATTTCTATGGTAATATGAGATTCTTATGGGAGGACTATTTGGCGTCACAGTAAACAAATATAGTATTATTTCAATGACAGCTATGAATTATGTTAGAACTTTAATGCCCAATTTGTACTTACCATCTCATGTAATGTTTATAGCGGTATGTTATTTCCGCTGACTGTTATGTAATATTTGCTTTTTCAACAATAAAAGAAATTTGAAGAAAAAAAAAAAATATGAAACACATGTGCCTTTAAGTTGAATCGGTCCCTTTAATTTGAATAGGTTTAATAGGATTCATAACACATGCACTACTGAGCTTGACAAAGATTAACTTTGAAACGCGTTGCTCAGTGGATTTACACACAGGCTTCCATAGTGCAGGGAAGCTGTGTTCGTCTATTGCGACATCTACTCAGATACAGATCTCCATAGTGGAGCAGAGCTGGAGGAGACACGCTACTGGTTTTTCAAATAACCGTTAATGAACTTTGTTGGCAGACCGTTTTCCCATGCTAAATTATTAGCGGCCAACACACGGCAAGTTCCGGCTCACTGTGGATGCTCTGAGGAGCCGAGGGGTCCTGGAACTCATCTGAAGTTTGTCTTGGTCGATTCGGATCCTTCTTACTGACAGATCCCTGCTACGCTTTGAGTAAGGATTATTATTCTTTTTGTGTACTATATTTGCCTAAAAGGCAATTTCTGGCTTTTCCTTAATAGGAGAAAGATCATCAAATAGCAGTCATTATCGGAACTTTTATGCTCTACACGGGACTGTCTGCTTTGAATCCACTGCCACATATTTATGTGGCTTTATACTTTTAATTGTGTCCATTTTAATTGTGTCTATCTTTTTGTTTCATTTGTTTGATGTGCACATTGTTCAATGTTTTTTATGAAATGTGTTTTTTATGAAATGTGTTTTCATATGTAATTTCCAGTGTTTTAACCTTTTATATCAGACTTTGCGTGTTCAGGAAACATTATTATATTTGAGTTGAGATACACTATTAAAATCAGTAAAGTCCTATTGTTCCTTCCTTCCCCCTGCACTTCAGCATCTTATTGCGCAATTAGGTATATTAATTTTATGGTTGTGTATTTCTCATAAGGTTTTGGGAGATCCTTATAACTATAATTGCTTCTGCAGTTACTTGTTTTGCGCTGAATCTACTCCATTTTTTCTCTAAAATTATAAATACATTCTGCCTGGGGAACTTCCGGTGGGAGGGCTCAGGAGAGAGCAGCTTGGAATAGGAGCTCCGGAGCTAAAAGCACAAAAAAGTTTTTTTTACGTGGCTATTTCAACTGTCTCAGCAAAATTTTTGCACCCTAAGAGCCCAAGTGCACCCTAGCCTTGATACATTTGGTACCCGGCATCTCTAGCACTGGTGAACGCCATCCGCCCCCACCTCAAGTCAGTAAGCACATGAAGTGCGTCTGTACATAACGGTGCATCGTACCCTGCCCCAGCAACAACACCTGGATGAACCCTTTGAGAGGACCTAAATGCTGAGGGGCCAGTGGTTCCTGCGCTGAGCAACAATCCGAGTGTGCAACGGAGACGAACCCGGCTCTCCTCCCTCTTGTGTACTTACCAGCTTGGCTTGACGGAGACCCTGCAGAGCATTTGAGCCTTGCGGACTGACCCGGAGCCTCTTCCCGGAGGAGTACTTCAAGAGAGAGTGAGGTGAGGAGCGCTGAAGACCAGCTGAGGCATAAGGTTTCATCTATCCTGGCTGCATCGGGTGGATCCCAGTGGCGCGAAAATCCCGGACGCCATCTTGCCTGGCAGGGGAGCGGTCGCTTCTCCTTCCCCTTCACTGTGGACCGGTGTGGGCACTTAGTGGAAACTGAACAATAGGCAATCTCCCCGGATGACTCTCTGAGCACGCTAGAGCGGCTCACTCCCTGGCTCCGGTCTGAAAAAAAAGAGAGGGGTAAGATTCAGCACACGCACCCACACAAGAGCCCTCCTCACACAACGGTAAGACATTTCCCGGAGGGGGATTGGGGTTAGAGAGCTGCATTCTGCCCCCTATTGCAGGCATTATAAACACCAACCTTGAGGCTGCGGCATTCTATTTACGCTACTTGCGTTTTTTGCTGCCTGAGGCCTTACGCATTGAAACCGCAGCACTCAGAGGGACAACAAGCCTTACCCAGACATTGCATAATACAAGGCCTGAACACTTTAGTTGCCTTTTGGAGATAGGGCTGCAGCCCAGATTTCAGTTGAGGGCCTGCAATTTAATACCCCACACGGAACCTGCTGGGAAAAAGAGGGAAAAAGGGGGACTGTGACGCTAACTTTTCCCTTTGCTTCTCCTTTTTGCCCTATTGGCCCAGGCAGTCTATTTTGGGGCACTGGGGATCCAGAACTCTGCTGGACTCTTGGGACCTTCTACCCAGACCAAGTACCTTTGAAGAAATTTAAAGCTAATTGTACTCTTCCAGCCGCTGTAAAAATTTATGTGTATTTGCTTACTGTTTCTTTATTAGTCTCTCTACCTGTTCACCAGAACTCAACTGGGTCATTCTGTTGTGGTACATGGATAGGTTTCTGAATGGTGGTAGGATGTCTGGTAAAAACAAAAATGTGAGCAAGAGCAGGGGAGCTGCTGACCACTTGCAGGATGCACCCCTTGTGGTGCAGGAGTCCACGGCAAATTCAATGGACACCCACGTGGTGGTTCAGCAGCTCTCCTCTATCTTCCTTCCAAAGATAGAAAATCTCCAAAAAGGTTTAGATCATTTAACTGGAGAGATGAAACAGTTCTCAGTGAGGTTCACTGAAATGGAGGATAGAGTGTCAGGGCTTGAGGATACTTCAGTAACTCATGATACACAGCTAGACGCCCTACTGAAGCAAAACATAAATCTGCACCAGAGGATAGAAGACCTAGAAAAAAGGTCACGGCGCAATAACTTGCGCATATTAGGAATCCCTGAAAGTGTAAAACCCAAGGATCTTATTTGCTTTGTTGAGGATACTCTGCCTAGGCTCCTTAAATTGACCCCAGCAGTGTTTAAGGGTAGTGTAGAATGGGCTCACAGGGTAGGCCCAGAAAGACAACCAGAAAGGGGCAATACACAACCTAGACAAGTTATGACTAAACTGTTACACTTTCAACTTAAAGTAGAGATGCTGCGAGCCTACAGAAGGGTCTCCCCTGTTATGTTTAAAGGCTCTAAGCTGTTACTATTTCAGGATTATTCCTCTGAGCTAATGAGAAAACGTAAAGAATTCTCCCAAATATGTTCGGAATTAAACAGAAAGGGGAAGAGGGTATACCTTTTGTACCCAGCCAGGCTGAAGCTGCTGACCCCTACTGGCCCTAAATTCTTTGACTCCCCGCAGGAAGCTACTGAGTACTTGAGTAATATGAGAAATAGAGATGGGGCAGATTCACCCAGATCGCCACGGTCCGACCCAGGGTGAGGATAGGGGTGGGAGTCCTATGGTAGTCTCACAGCACGCACCCTGACTAGGGCCATATCTGATTTTGATGATGATCGTTGCACTAATGTGTTATACTTGTATATTTAACTATGCAGTTACTTTTGCTCGCTATGTTACACTTTTATCTACTGCACTAGGACCATTTGTGGTGGTCTCTGACCATGCACCGGTTGAACTGGTGATGTCGTTTGGTGCCCTACTCTCCAATAAACACATGCTAAGGTTTCCGGGCTATCTCTATACCTCGGATGCTTTTTTAAAGCATCTAACCCACTCGTGGAACGACTATTACACGGATAACATTGCTCATCAGGATAACCCGGAACTGTTCTGGAACACGGCCAAAGCGGTCCTCACGGGAGACATTGTCTCTTATGTAGCCGCCTTACGGAGAAAAGCACAGGCTAAGCTGCAAAAGCTACAAGAAGCCTTGACGGAGTCCTACCAGGCGTATTGTGGTGACCCTTGTTAACCCTAGAAGGATAGATACCTCACCAGTAAGAGTGAATTGGATGTGTTCCTGAACCACCAGGCAGTGGCGCAACTTCTAAGGTCCAATGCCAAATATTACAGAGAGGGGGATAGATCTGGCAGACTACTGGCCTCACTAATCAATAGACGGACGGCTCGCAAGCCGATTGCAGCCATCACGTATGGCCACAAAACGCACAAAACCCCAGAATCCATAGTAGAGGCCTTGGCGAAATATTATTCTACACTTTATACTAGTCAACAACTGCCTCCTCAGGAATCTATTTCGGCCTTTTGGAACGATTTAGACCTACCGCAGATCAAAGATGAGCAATTGACGGCTCTCAACTCCCCTATCTCCTCAGAGGAAGTCTTGAAGGCCATTTCCTCTATGTCAAACAGGAAGGCAGCAGGCCCCGATGGCCTACCCATCGAATTCTTTAAACTACTAAAACCCCAAGTCACGCCCACCTTAACCAATCTATTTAACTTATATTATAGAGATCTGGTCCCTCCCCCCCAAAACGTTTACAATGGCACATGTGTCCCTGATTCCGAAACCTGGAAAAGATCCTGGTCTCCCTGAGTCGTACCGCCCCATCTCCCTCCTCAATTCGGATTACAAGATGCTAATGAAAATCTTGACCGACAGGCTAAAAGTAATACTACCGGACATCATACATCCGGATCAGACCGGATTTATGTGCCATAGAACCTCGGTAACTAACGTGCGGAGGGTACTCCATGCCATTGCGCACTTTGCATCCGAGCCTGGGGCTCTGGGAGTGCTAGAAGAATCAGAGGCCTTCCTGCTGTCCTTGGACGCAGAGAAGGCCTTTGACAGAGTGGAGTGGAGCCATCTTTCGAATACGCTACAGCGTTTCGGCTTCTCGGGATCATTCCTCCACTATATTGGTAATATCTACTCAGCCCCATGGATCCAAATTATGGCCAACGGGTTGTTTTCCCCGCGCATCATCTTACAGAGGGGCACCCGTCAGGGATGCCCACTCTCCCCCCTCCTTTTCAATCTGGCTTTAGAGCCCCTGGTCATTAAGCTACGCAAAGTATATCCTGGTATAGTGTTGGGAGAGGAGAGACTTCACCTCGCACTTTACGCGGACGACATGCTTCTATTCATAGAGCACCCGACAAGACATGTCCCGGAGATTTTGGCAACAATCGAAGCATTTGGGTCCTTCTCGGGCTACAGAATAAACAAAACCAAGTCAGAGATTATGTGGCTTCAGAGACACAGGGCCCAATCATTCGCATATCCTTTTCAGGAGGCTAATCCCGCCATGACTTACCTAGGCATTCAGTTGTCCACAAATGTCCAAACTCTATATCACACTA
The DNA here is from genome assembly GCA_905336975.1 of Bombina variegata variegata. Lineage (NCBI taxonomy): Eukaryota > Metazoa > Chordata > Amphibia > Anura > Bombinatoridae > Bombina > Bombina variegata. Next base: position 16,063 of record CAJPDP010324544.1, read on the forward strand.
ATATCTCGCAAGTGTGCCATGACATTGAACGGACCTTGGAGGGATGGAGAAACCTCCCTGTCTCACTTACGGGACGGGTTAACCTAATAAAAATGGTGATTCTACCGCGGATTCTGTACCCTCTTTTAATGATACCCTTTTTAATTACTAAAAAGGACAGGGCTCTTTACACTCGGGCCCTCTCGAACTTCTTGTGGAGGGGGGGTAGGCCTAGAATAGCACTCACAAAGCTTTATGCACAGCCGCTGCATGGCTGGTTGGGTTTACCCAATCTAAAGCTATATAATTGGGCGGCGCTCGACCGCCTCATGCTCGACTGGCAGTTAAAAAGTAGACACTTCTACTCACCTGAATTGGAGAGTCAGGCTTTGGGGGCGTTCGATCTCTCATTTCTTCCCTATGCCCCATCTAACGACATTCCTGTGACGATCCGGGATGGCTTCCTTTATAGGGATGTGCTGAGGGCATGGCGGTTGACTCTCGACCATGTTGGTCGCCGGTGCGTGTCCTCGAGAATGTCTCCGCTGCGACATAATACGAGCTTCCCCCCCGGGATTGACACTTCCCCATTTGCCGCGTGGGATAACAAGGGACTGTGCTGTGTAGGGGACGCTCTGGACCTTTCTAGAAAATGTATAAAATCATTTGCTGAATTACAAACCCAGTTCGGGCTTCCGAGAGCTCACTTTTATGCTTACCTCCAGATGCGGCACTACATTGCCCTGCTGATCAGAGATGATCCACATTTTTGGGAGACACATGCCTTTGGCGCAACAGTAACCTCATTCAGAACAGGCAATTTCACAATCTCAGGGATATATAAAACACTAGTAAATCAAATCGAAGTTAAAAACTTAATCCTGTTAGAGAAAAAGTGGAATGGGAACCTAGAGAGAGAGGATCTGACAATGGCGATACAACAGAGTATTGAGAATGTTAAAAGGGCAACGCTGTCCATGACTCTCAGGGAATCCCAGATAAGACTGTTACATAAAGACTACATTATCCCACGGAGGTTATCTAAATGGAATCCCAGAGTGATAAATGAGTGTAGTAAGTGCAGGGTTAGCGACCCGGATTTTCTCCATTACTTTTTCACCTGCCCACGGGTTCGACAGTTTTGGGGCAAAATTACTTTTTGGATCGCTAGTGTCATTAAACTCGAGGTCCGGATTGACTTAGCACAGATTTGCTTTTTAGAATGGACAGAACAAAACTCCAGATTAATCCCGCTGCTGACTACCATAATCTTGATAGCTAGGAAGGTTATCTTGAGGGTCTGGACAGAGAGTATGGCCCCTGCCTTCAACATGTTTAAACATGCTATACACAAACAACTGCTCATAGAGCAATTAGATACGAGAATGGACACTAATAAAAGACTGAAACACTTCATAAATAAGTGGCGGGCCTACATTATGACTGAGCGTGGACTCACAAAGACAACTATTGGCTCCCTTTGCAGATACGGAGTTCATGCTCACAGCCTCTTTGAGGGGCGAGTGGGGATTTCTATACCAGACACGGGGGTGGTGGTGGGGGGGAGGGAGAGAGACAATTACCATATAAGAGAACAGACCCTTTTTTTTTTCTTTTCTTATCTCTTCCCCCACAAAGAGCGTACATAAATCAATGGCACTCCGCTTTGATAGATCAACCAGTTGAAAAGTTTAATGTTAATGGTTGAGTTATGTTTTTTGTTTATTATGTTAATTATGTTTGCACAAGTTATCACTGTACAGAAAGAGGAAGGATGTTAAAGATAAAAAGAAAGGGGATGGAGAAGTTGATTCACAACTTTACTTTACTGCTGCAAATATTATGACGCACCAAAGTTGACTCTATGTAACAAAACCACCATGAATGTATTAATTCAAGATGTACTTACTATCCTTCTCAATTCCTCAATAAAAACAGTATTTTAAAAAAAAAATACATTCTGCCTCTTTTTTTAGGAGTCTATTCTCAAAAGCTACACCTCGCCAATTGTGCCTCAATCTATACAGTCCGCAAAAGCTCAAATCTTTTATATGGTTATTATGGACATCACTAAAATGTTTGTATAAGTATGACTCCAAGTTGCCTTTTCTATATTGCATAAATGTTCCCTAATCCTGTCCCTAAGGCATCTAGTTGTTTCTTCAATGTAAATTAACTTTGTAAACATTGTAACATATAGACAACACCCTTATGGGTGCATCTGATCAGATAATTCATTTTATATTATTTTTCCATGCTTGGGGCAAACACTTTCTTAGTCTTGGTACTATATCTATACACACGGCATAGCATTCAAGGAAAGAAACCCTTTACTACCTCTCCTCCTAGGTTTTGGGTTGAATTTGTTTTCTTTGATTTCCTGAATTTGCTTGGGGCCAGTATTGTTTTCAGATTACTGGCTATTTTTGTATACTATTCTTGGATAAGGACAGATTTTTTCTCCTAGGATTGTATCATTTTTTATCAGATGTCAGTGTTTTCTTAGGATTTTACGAATGGCTGTGTGGTCCTCACTATATTCGTTAATAATATTATATTCCAATAATGACTTTCTATCAGTCCTTCTCGCCCGATCTATTGCTTTATTCACATTCTTTTTTGGGTACCCTCTATCTTCGAATCTCTGTTCTAATATTTTTAGCTGTTCCTCGAAGTTAGTGGATTTAGAGCAATTTTTCCTAATTCTTTGTAATGGCAACTTTGCATATGTGTATATAGTTGTTGGAATCGACAGGCTTAAAATAAGTTTTTGTATTAAGATTCATATCATTTTAGGTGATTTCTAGATCCAGGATTATTGCTTTTTTCATACTATAATCATATATAAAACTGAGACCTCTATCATTGTTATTCATAGATAAAAAAATAAATTCTTTATAATTTGGAAAGGAACTGAAGAATCTCTAAATATGTCATCTCTGTTCCCAATCTCCCATAAATAAATTTGCATAGCTGGGTGCGATCCTTGTACCCATGGCTCTCCCTTCCAATTGGAGATAATATTTGCTGTTAAATGAAAAGTAATTATGTTCCAAAATATATCTGATGCTTTCCAACAGAAAAGTGTTCTGTATCTTTTAATAGAAATTGCTCTACTGCTTCAATTCCCAGACTGTGATTTATCACTTTATAGAGTGATGTCACGTCGCAGGTGGCTAATATCAGACTCTCCTCCCATTCCACTCCTTGTAGAATTTTAATTAGATTAGTGGAATCTCTCAGGTAAAAATCCAATTGTGCTATGTATTTTTGTAGAAAACGATCTACATACTGGGAGATATTTGAAGTCAGTGACCCTATCCCAGAGATTATGGGTCTACCTAGGGGGTTTGTCAGATTTTTGTGGATTTTGGGAAGGAAATAGAAGATAGGGATTTTAGGATGGTGTGGTGTCAGAAAGTTAAATTCCCCTTCATTCAGGATACCCACAGTCTTACATAGGTATGCATGGTGTTTGGGTAGGGCATGTGTCCCAATATGTAAAAGGACTAGGGACGTTTTAGGTAAGGGGATACCCATTTTAGAAAGTATGAGGAAGCTTGTATTCCAAAGGGGGCGTATCTTGGGGCATTCCCACCAAATGTGCATAGTATCTCCTCTATGTCCACAGCCGCGCCAGCAGTTGGGTGAGGTATTTTGGAACATTTTAGCTAATCTTGTAGGGACATAATACCAGTGCGCTAGAATTTTTATAATGTCTCATTTTTGACAATTTATTTGAGAATTTCTTAGTAGGGTCTAGTTCCAGTTTTCTATAGGTTTTCCTATCACTCACTATTCTTTCCGCTTCTAGCATATATTTATCTGTATACATAACTATGACCCCTCCCCCTTTATCCGCTGGTTTGATAGTTACCTTGTCATATTTCTTTAGAGTGTCTAGTACTTTCTTCTCTTTAATACAAATATTGTATTTCACTTTAGAGTGGTTATCTTTCCTTAAGTCTGCTAGTACCATTTTTTCAAAGGTGTCCAAATTACTTGCCTTAGCATACAGGGGGTAAAACTTGGACTTGTTCTTTAAATTGCTATGAAAAAAAATGGTTTCTGTCTGTGATGTATTAATATTTGTTACATATTTTTCTAGTGGATGTTTCAGAAAGAATCTTTTTATGGTTAGGTTCCTTACGAATTTCCTGACATTTACATGTGTCTCAAACTTATTCCTGTTTTTTGTGGGGGCAAAGGACAATACTAGCCCTAAGACTTTCTCATCTTTTTTAGTTAATTCTTTTTTGCTAATATTAAAGACTCCTGTTTTTTGTTCATTTACCTTGACCATTTTACTATGACTTTTTCAACCTCTTTCTCTACTTCCTCTATTTGTCCTTTTCCTAATCTTGGTGTTCCTAGTAAATTTCTGGAGGTGCCCTCTCTCAGAGGGTTTTTCCCTAAAAAATTGGCCTTCTCCTCTGTCAGTTGTTGTCTGTCTTTATCTATCTTCATTTGGCAATGATTCAAACCTATTTCTGGTGGGTATTTCCCCATTTCCTATTATTCCAATTCCTTTGTTGTCCGCTATTAAAGCCTTAATATCGAGGGCTTCTTTCTCTCTTATTCTGGCGTGATTCATATCTTATGTAAAAATTATACCTATCCCTATTGGGTTCATAATTCCTATCCGTTCCTTGCTGCTTAAATTGTCTATTTTTTATATGTGTCCATTTCTAACTATCTAGGAAGAAGATAGTCCCCACTGTGAGTAGCTAGAGAGTGGAGTTCTTTGCGCTACACTAACCCAAACACATATTTATATTATCTGTGTGTTTAACACATGCAAACATTACTTTATAGAAACTTAAAAAGTTAGTTATTTCTTTAATATTTAACCCTTTCAATACGGATGAAGACCTCTTGTCATCACATGCATCACTGCCTGGGTTTGAATGATGAACAGTGTTTGTCATAAACAGGGATTGATAATCCAACTCTATTTTCAGAGATCCCCAGTGCAGCAGACAGATAATCATTGGTGTATAGTGGAGGGCAGTGCCAGGGTCTAAGGCAAGTGGCAGTGACAACACCACAGACTTGTGTGGGGGCACCACAGAAGGGGCAGACAGTAAGCTGGATGGGGAGGATATTTAAAACCCTCAGTCTCAGCTCCTTTACTAGCTGCAGACTTCCAAGGGCTCTCATTTGAAAGACAATATCTTCCTCTTTCAAATGGTGGACTTGGGGAAGGGATCTTTATGGGCTCAATAAAAAAAATAAAAAAATAAAAATAAATGATGTTTTGTCTAGAGACCCCCAATTAATATTTATATTTATATTGGTCAAGTCCTTCGTAAAGGGACAGTATAAACCAATTTTCATATAACTGCATGTAATAGAGACTGCTATAAAAGAAGAATATGCACAGAACCTTTTAAAAACTTAGAACCTTTTAAAAACTTAGAAGCTCCCAGTTTTGAAAATACTCATTACGCAACAAGGAGTGTGTAAACATCAGTCTACATCTAAAACTTTGGGGCTTGGTTAGGAGTCTAAAAATTAGTGCAATTTAAAAAAAAATAAATAAGCAAAACTATACATATTACAAAAACACTCCCAGATGGGCTATATAAATGGATCATCTACAAAAAAATTAAGCAAAGAAAAATCTAGTGTACAATGTCCCTTTAAATAAATATTTAAAGGGATAGTAAAGTCCAAATTAAACTTTCATGATTCACATAGGGCATTACATTTTAACAACTTTCTAATTTACAGTTATCATCAAATTTGCTTTTTTCTTTTGTTATTCTTAATTGAAAGCTAAACCTAGGTAGGTGTGAGGCTCATATGCTAATTTCTAAGCTTTTGAAGGCCGCCTCTCATCTGAATGCATTTGACAGTTTTTCACAGCTAGAGGGCGTTAGTTAATGTGTTTCATATAGATAACACTGTGCTCACGCATGTGAAGTTTTTTAAGAGTCAGCACTAATTGCCTGAAATGCAAGTCTGTCAAAAGATCTGAGATAAGGAGGCAGTTAGCAGAAGCTTATTTACAAGGTAATTACAGAGGTAAAAAGTATATTTCTATAA
>CAJPDP010324561.1:0-11436 GCA_905336975.1 Bombina variegata variegata
AACCAGCCACTTGTAATGATAATTTAACGCTCCACTTGTAATCTAGCCCATAATGTTTGTATGTGTCTGTAGTGTGTATTGTGTGGGTGTTCGTCTGTATCTTTATATCTCAGAAATCAGTGCATGTTTTTTCTCCATAAAAGCATTTTCTAGTCATTAAAGATTCCCACACAACAACATATACTGTATATACTACAATATACATATAAATCCTTGTCACATTGACAATTTAGCCATTTAATTTGAGTTTCTATCTTTGCAGCATTCCCTGCCTACTGTAAAAAAACATGTAATTGGTAATGTAGAATTGTAGCAGATCTACTTAAGAATTTTTATTATTATAATTATTATTATTATTATTAATCATCTACCTCTGGTGTTGGTAATATTGGTCTCCTTTTCACTGCTTAGGGCAAATATGAAGAAACTTACTTGTAGCTCATAAGATATTGAAACAATACATTTATTTTCAATCCTTTTAAAAAAATATAATATTGAGAATATCCACTGCTAAACATATTGTTTAATGAATTTAAGTTCCCCAAGCCTTAATTAAAGACTTCAGTTTATTGTTTTAATGTCCTCTGTGTTGCAGTAGTATTTTGTCTTATTTGCCTGAAGGAGTAAGTGGATATTAATCTCACACACAATTATGTATATATATATATATATATATATATATATAACCTCATCGGAATGGAATCAGCGATGACATCTTTAATTAATACAATGAATGGAAAGGTATTAAACTTGTGCAATATGTCCTCATAATTTCTTTTAAATTTGTAACTGTGTTGTGAAGTTTAACCCTTGGAAACCAATTTTGATAATATCCAGTTTTGTATATAGTTTCTGTGATTACATTTGTTATACTGTATGTAACAGCGTTTTGTTTGAAAATTATAATTTTTTTTCTCATGTTCTTCTAAGAAAGCTAAATCCAGTTAATACTAAAATACGTTAGTAAAATTGTAAATAAAGTTTTTTGTTTTGTAGTAAAAAGGAATACTAGGTAGTTGCACTGAGATCCTAACATCAAAAAAAGCTAGAACCATCACAAATAAAAAAAAATTAAACTATATTCTATATCAGAATCAACCTAAAGTTTTTTTTTAAAATCTATTTATGCAGGTCATACATTTTGAAATGTTTAGAGAATCTTATGAATTAATCTGCAGATCCCTCTACCCCTCAACCTTTAGAAATAAAAGCCTCCCTTGTGCCCGGGCGAAAAATTCAGTTTGGCTGAACGAATATTCTGAGAAATTTGTTTCCCTGAATATTCATTGAACAAGCTATTCAGTATTTGTTTAGTTATACTGAATATTTGTTAAACATTTACATTAATTTTCATTAAATTAAGTTACATTTTCAAAAAGCTACAGGTGAAAAAGTTCACCTGTAGCTCTATACTTACCTTAAGCGTGCTGGAGAGCCTCACTAACCTGCGCTAAGGAAATGAATACTGAATATTCATTAAACATTTAGATTTGTTGTTGTTAAGTGAATGTAAATATTCCAAAGCTACAGGTGAAAAGCTTTATACTTACCGTTAGCGAGCTGGAGAAACCCGCTCCTCTTGTTCACAGATTCCCCGGCGGTAATATTAGGAGGCTTAGCACAGTGGCTCCCAGGACCTGCTTTAAAGAACCTTCTCCTTTAGTTCAGGCCCTGGGAACCATCATACTAAGCCTCCTAATAGCACGGCCGGGGCTCTGTGCAGAAGAGGAGTGGGCTAGTGCAGTTCTCCAGCCTGCTAAAGGTAAGTATTTTAACTATTTAAAGGAAATTAATGACTAGTGACAAATTTCGTCAGTATTTGTTTTTTTGTTTAATTTTAGGGTGCATTTATTTGGATATTCACTTTGTGGAAACAAAACGAATATCCCTGTTTCGTTAACAAATTAGCATTCATTACAAAACAAATGCACATATCTAATTACACAGAAGAGGTCAATGTACACACTTCTAATAGGGGGCGCTATCAATGGAGTTTATACTAGATTGTATTACAGGATATATAGATAAACAACCATATATAAAAACCCCATATATAAAGAAAATTCAATTGAGACAACCTTTCAGAGCAAACAAATATTCAGATAATTATATGTGCAAACCATGAATATCTCTATGGAAAAGAGTCCCAATAGTAGATTTGTTCAAAACAGATAGTTGTTAAGTGGATCTGTTCCTCTAAAGTGGGGACACCGAACTCCAAATATACAGTGGAGGCAGCACTCTCCTTACACCTTAGTGTCATACGATCTAGACCAAATAAATTGGACAGAGAGAGAAGCGCCTGTGTGTATCAGTAGTATACAGGATAAAGAAACATAAAAGTGACCCCTGCTACAGGGTACTCACATTTCCATGGAGCACTCAGACAGTGCTATCAGGCGCAGACTGGGTATTTATACAGCAACCCAGCTAACTATTCACCCGAATACAGGAACTCAGGGATGCAGGAGCCCAAAAATGCAGGAACTCAGGGATCACAGGAGCATAGGAATGCTGGAATATCCACAGCTTAGTACTTCCAGTGGAAGCGATTGGTATAAAGCAGGCAATATAGGTTCCAATTTAAAATTTAACAAACAATTTATTAAAATATCAATAAAAGTACATTTTAAAAATAGGAACCAAAAAGTAGGGTATGGTAGCTAGCCCTCCTTGGATTTGCTACGCGTTTCTCAGTGCTTCAAAACGCTGTTTCATCAGGCATACAATAATGGCTGCAATTAGCCTTTAAATATACAAGCTTTACCAATGAAAAAAATCCCATGGGAACCTCCCTAACAGGGGAGCAGTCCCAGCAAATTAACCCTTTGTTTCTAGTACATATTTTCATCCATAATGAAGACTTAAGTTGTCCTGATATGTGCACACAGGATAGTGTCATGCATAGTGTATAAGATTTTATGCTGAATTTCTCCTATACCCGAATTATATTTTATATCAACCTCTACAAATAACCTAGATAAAAATCCATGTCTCTAATGAGTGATAATAGAGCCCGATATTAGAAGTATTTGTTATAATGCGTCTATTACTATACACCTATCGATTTACCTTTAGGGAAGGCGTGTAGATCTTTGATCGCATGCAAAATTTGAATAATTACAAGCTGTAAGATCCAAGGAGGGCTAGCTAGCATACCCTACCTTTCTGGTTCCTGTTTTAAAATGTACTTTTATTGATATTTTAATAAATTGTTTGTTAATTTTTAAATTGGAACCTATATTACCAGCTTTATACCAATTGCTTCCACTGGAAGTACTAAGTTGTAGAGATACCAGCATTCCTATGCTCCTGTGATCCTTGAGTTCCTGCATTCTTGGGCTCCTGCATCCCTGAGTTCCTGTATTCTGGTGAACAGTTAGCTGGGTTGCTGTATAAATACCCAGTCTGCGCCTGATAGCACTGTCTGAGTGCTCCAAGAAAATGTGAGTAGGGTCCCTTTTATGTTTCTTTATCCTGTATGCTACTAATACACAGGCGCCTCTCTCTGTTCCTTATTTTGTTCTAGCACATATCTACTTGTAGTAATTGATGGGTCTGAAAAAGTGGAAAATAAATTATATAGCTTGGGTGCACAATTTTATTAAGTGGGTAACATAAAATAGTCTCAAGTAAAAATGAAATATAATAGAGAAGAGTTCTGTAAGGAGAAACATTGAATAAATCGTATGATTTTTTTTCCATTTTTAAAGGGAACTTCACCCATTGAGGAACTTTATTACCATTTAAAGGGACATGAAACCCAACATTTTTCTTCCATGATTCAGACAGAGCATACCGTTTTAAACAACTTTCTAATTTAGATCTATTATCTAATTTGCTTTATTCTCTCTGTATATTTTGTTGAAGAAACAACAATGCACATGGGAGAGCCAATAGCATGAGGCTTATATGTGCAGCCACCAATCAGCAGCTTCTGAGCCTACCAATAAATGTTTTTTAACTAAGGATATGAAGAGAATGAAGCAAATTAGATGATAGAAGTAAATTGGAAAGTAATTTAAAATTGCATGCTCTATCTGAATCGATAAAATAATTTTTTAGGGGTTTCATGGCCCTTTAAGGACCAAAGTAGAAAAGGATAATGTGCACCAAAACTAAGAAAAATTATGGTGCTCTTAGGTGCTGTTTTTTTTTTTTTTGTTTTTTTTTTACTCAAACACATTTCAAAGATGAAAAAAACATTATTTATACTGAAAACTATAACCTAATTTTTACTATGTTCTTTCATATTTAAATATTATGGGCTAGATAGATAACAAGTAGATTGCTATTTAGCACTTGTGCTCACATGCAAACACTGTGTGATATCGTGACTGAAGGATAGATAAGTTTGGAACTAGGTCAGGTTTAATCTTACACTTTTACCTCTGATGAAGAAGTACTTTACCTTTGAAATGCATAAGGGCCTCTGGTGGAGTTAACTGGCAATATTGATTAATTCACATCCCTTACTCGGTGGCCGAGAGTCTTAACTGCAAACACAACACAGAAGCTGCACCTGGATTTTGGATGTTTTAACAAGTGCTTTTATCATACCTCATATCTGTTTGAGGTATTTTATAACACTTGCTGATTCTATACAGTGTATTTATACAATAAGTGGAAACTCTTCGACTAAAAGAGGTGGTGAAGTGTATACAGACAAGGAAACTGCTCCCTCTCCTATTGGGATTGACACTTACCTCATTCGATTGAGGTCCTGTCTGTGAATATACTATTTGTCTCCTGCTTTTGGATTACCTTTCCTTTATTTGAGGATTTCACCTTTACTTATGAACTGATTGCATATGTATGAATGTTGTGCATCCTCCATTTGTTTCATTGTACTATAGGATTTGGAGATATGCGCTGTGTTTTTTGTGTTTTTTTTTTATTTTTCACTTGTATGAATTTATAAGGTTTTAAAATTCTCTCGCTTTTAGCACATTTTAGCAGCTATCTTTATTCCGTTTAACCCTTCTAGCACCTCCCTAGGCAATATATGTTGTAAACATCTTTTTAAATATTTATATATATATATAATTAAAAGAACATGTTCTTCTATGTGAAGAACATAGGAATTGAAAGTATTAGTAACTACCTTAGAGTTTAGCGCACATGAAGAATTTATTTTCTGTCATGTTTTGCACATGCATGTGCACTAAGCCAAACAGGAGTTGCAATAGGGTGTAATATGTATTTATTTGTATAAAATATTGAAAAATATTATTAATACAAATAAATAATTATTAAAGAGTATCTTAAAAATTATAATAAATCATTATAATATTTAAGTGTATTTTATTATACTTATCAATAATTAAAAATCTGATTTTTTTTTGTAAAATATATATCAATACTTATACATCTATATGCATATGTACAGGTAGAAATATAAACAGATATTATTTTTTTTAAATACTAAGAACATTTTCTACTTTGTGAAGAACATTGGAATATACAATATTACATTAAATACACAGTAAACCACATTATAAAATATTAAAAATGATTAATAATGATTTTTCATGGTTAAAACCGTAAGGAGGTGCGCTCATATATAGAAGGACCAAACAGAGATGTATTCTAAGAACAAAAACTCAGAATGGTGACTGCTTTCCCAGAAGATTTAGTCAAGTGAAGATCCTGTGAAGACTGAAGAGGAGGCGCCACATCGAACAATATCATCAGAACTAATACACAGGTAAGACGGACAAATGGCAACTCACATAAGAGGAGGCACACACAGTGCCATCAATGACAGGCTGGGACCTCTTAGTCGCCTGACAGACTCACTGCCAGTATCCGGAGGCTGGTCACGTGGTGGCATTTTCACCAATCGGTATGGCTTTCTCCACTGAACGTCAGGCACCAGCGTCCTCGATACCAGCACCAATCAGCTTGATCGGAGAGGGGGTGTGTGAGGGACTAGACTCGTCCCTCGTGCATACGATATACACACAATGGAACCCACAAAAGTGGGGATACATTATTCACACAGCAGGGGTAAACAAAATGAATACAAGTTTATTTAAAAACAAACCATCGGGATGTATTTACTTCTATATGCATGGACTTGGTCTCACTGTCTATATAGAGTATCGCCAATATCTTGTTGTCATATTTAGTTATTGTTCATTTTGAGTGCATTGAATGTGTAAAGTCTATTGCTAATTATGCTAGATATGAGTTTTTTTCATTATGACCTAAAATAGATATTCATGATGTTACGATTAGCAATTGCCTTGACATCTGGTTTGGGTTTGTGTTTGCACTAGCTACTGATTGGTTAGAGGGTATTATATGTAGAGCAAGGGGTTTTAATGTTTTTTACAGCCTGATGAAATGGCACTATTGGCCGAGAAACGTGTTGATGCTTTCAACTTGTTTTTAAATAAACTTCTATCTATTTTATTCACCCCTGCTCTGTGAATAAGTTATCCCCGCTTTTGTGGGTTCCATTGTGTGTATATCGTATGCACGAGGGGCGAGTCTAGTCCCTCACACACATCCTCTCTGATCATGCTGATTGGTGCTGGTATCGAGGAAGCTGGTGCCTGACGTTCAGTGGAGAAAGCTATCCTGATTGGTGATACGCCATCGCGTGACCAGCCTCCGGATATCGGTACTGAGTCTGTCGTGCGACTAAGAGGTCCCGGCCTGTCGTAGATGGCACTGTGTGTTCCTCCTCTTACGTGAGTTGCCATTTTTCTGTCTTACCTGTGTATTAGTTCTGAGGAGATTGTTCAAAGTGCGTGTCCTCTTCTGTCTTCACAGGATCTTCACTATATATATATATATATATATATATATATATATCCATAAATATATTTATTACTTTCAACTTGTAATATGCTTAATGAGCACAGGCGCGATATTGGTTATCACAACCCACACTAACAATAGCACACCATTTGTAATCTAGCCCTATATTAAATATGTTACTGATTATATGACTGATTATGCACTAAAGGTGCTAAACACACACACACACACACACACACACACATATATATATATATATATATATATATATATATAGTTATAAAATTGACCACTTCATTAACAATAAACTATATACATATATTTACAGTATATAATGAAATTATATATATTATTGAAAATGGATTGTGCAATTAAATAGGTATAATGTAAATTCAAGGTCGTACAATTGAAAAGAATATAAACACGATGTTGTAGATTAATCCAGATATGCCAGTTTCCATGGAGATGATATGCTGACAATAGAAACATTGTAAAATAAGAAATATATTAATAACTCAAAGTGGTAAAAGTAATGCACATTTGGTATAAACAAGGATGGTTAATAAAGATAGGAGAGGTTTATGTATACCAGTAAGTATAATATATATCAGTAATGTATAAAAGTGTTTTTTTTTAAAGTGACATAAACTCTATCTGAAATGTTATTTAAAAATGGGTTTTATAAATAACACTTTATTTCTTGATAGTAGGGACTGATGAAAGCTGAAGTTTTGACATTAACTTTGTAGAACAAATTTTCCCCTTGATATTCATTTTACCATGTAAAAACTTCAATATTATTTCAAATTTACCTATGAGATAATGAATACTAACATTCAAATATTGAAATTAGTATTCAGGTATTAAATGTTTTATGTTCTAATATTTTTTTTTAATAATGATTCCTATAGACTTTCTTGAAAGTCTCTGAGAATTACTTTCCAAATGTTTATATGTAAACACCCATAGTCACATTTTTATGTTCGACATTTATGTTTTTTTTTTTAAATGAAACTTTTCTTATTCAAATGTTAAATTTGATAATCAAATGTAATATTCAAAAAATAGAAAAATAAAAGTGTTTGCAAAAGTGAATGTGTAGTATTTTTGGAAACATTTTACATTCATTTTTAGTGAAGATTTTAGCCAACATTTTGGGCCAGATTACAAGTGAAGCTTAAAAGTTTGCGTGCAAGCAATATCTGGTTTTCACAATCGTTTGCACGCAGGTTAAATTTCACTGGTATTACAAGTTGAAAGTAAACGGGATCACTTGAGCGCAATTCAAGTTAATGCTTGTAGAGTTAGCTCATCCTCAGAGCTCTGGTTAACTGTTTTGCAAAACAAATAAGTGTATATATATATATATATATATATATATATACTTATATATAATCATATAGTTATATAGGTATAGATATATATTGTACCAAAATACCATGAGATATTTAGAGAAATATGTATTTATAAATTAATAGAACATATTCTGCTATGTGAAGAACATTGGATTGTGAAATATTCATATGTGTCACGTTAGCACACTGATAATATGTCATCGGGTTTGCACGCTAGTATGGTGTTTATTTCCCACTTTATTTTCCTATTGACTTCTATGGGGGAATAGGTTATCATGCATGATATTGTAAGTTCGGCTTTTTGTGCGCGTCGGGTTAGTGCAAGAGCGATAACTTTTTACTTGCAACTCATAATACTAGTGCATCCCAAAGTGCGCAAAAAGTTTACTTCTTGCACAATTAGCGCTCTAGCAAAATCAATAAATAGTGCTCCACTCGTAATCTAGCCCTTTATTTTTAGATAAAATATCAAAACATTCACCCATTCTGCATTTATTTAAATCATGAATATTTTGCATATTTTCCTTTTAAGGGCCATTTCTAAGTTGACTTGAATTGTCGGTTTAACTGTATAAAGTGTCTCACGCAAGGACAGGAAACCTTTTTTTTCTGTATGGTTTTATGGTATGGCATTCATTATAAAAATACAAATTTTGCAGAGATTAAAAAATCACTACCATTAAATTATTATATTTTGTGTATATCTATCTGTTCTAGAAAACACACTCTTTTTTCTCCCATGACTTTAAATGTATTATATTTTTGGTAATAGTTTACAAATCTAACTTTTTAGAAGACAAAAAACTTTAATAATTACATTTAAAAAAATATATATTTTAAAAAATCTTATACAAATATTTTTTATTTTTTTTAATTAAATTATCAATGTATTAGTAGTAATGAAAAACAAAACATATATTAAAATATGTATTCTTAAGAAGTAGAGGGCTTTTTTTGGGAGATAAGAATCTAGGTGGTGATTTGATTTATTAAGGCAAAATATTAAGTGATTGAATTATTAATTATAAGTTCATAGATAGGATGGGATAAAAACTTATATTGGTTAAGAAGAACAGTTGGATTCAGAGCAAAATATTAATTGATCAAATGGAAAGCTTCTCAAAATAAGTAACATTAAAGGGGTCATATTTAAAGGAACATTAAACACCTCTTGCTTTGTTGTAAAAAGTGTGTTCACTAGAGAGGCCAGTAAGCAAATTCTGTAAACTTTTCTTCAAAATGCTGCACATTGCCTAAACCAGCAATTAATATGAAGTTTGGATTACTGAATTTACATATAACAAAAATCTATTTACAGTCCAAGAAATTACTATTGGCCACTCCAACACAATACTTGTAGACTAGATGCATATCCAAAATGAAAGAAGTTTACTGGAATTTTTGAATTATTGAAAGCATATTTAAAAATAAATTGTATGTTTGTTAGAAAAAATTCTGATGTAGTAAGATCTGCAGCTATAAAAAGGTTAAGCAGAAATATATTCAAAAAGAAAAGAAAAAAAGAAAAACCTTCCTCTTAATAATGGAACCTATAAAAGGGTTTTTATTTTGCTACATTTTTAGTCATTTTAAAATAGAAACCACACAGGGAATAAAGTATATTAGCCAGCATGAAACAAAAGCATTTATTGCACCTTGACCAGCTCACTGCAAGACCCTAATTGATTTGATCATCAATATGTGATGGTGTTGGTCGAGCACTATAGGAATGACTGTGTAATAGTGCTGCAATAAGCACTATTGGAACATAATAAAAATCCCCAGCTCTGATTTGCTGTCTGAATAGTTTCCACAAACTGAAAACAAATCTTTCTGATAACAAGTAAATTCTCGTAAGAAACAAATATGAAATATATTGACATTTCAGTAAATACCTCACAGTGCTTATGACTCTCATAGGAAGTGAACAATGACAATTTTACTTTCTATCTAATGGAATTGATTTAAAACCTATTTTACAGTTTTAGACAATAAAATCAGGCAAGTAAAATTAAAGCAATTATGAAGTGTGTATGATGATGGATGAACAACCCCCTGCAGACCAGCTGTGATCATAAAATATGAGATTGTTGAAAGCAATAATTTCTATAGTTCATGTTGACATTATGGTGAAGCATATATTATTAGTTATAAATTAATAGTTGATAATTAATTAATTATACTATTAATGATGACACTGAAATTGTTAGTTGTGGTTATTCATATTTTAACCTAAAGGAATTTTCATTTAATGTTATCTTCAATGCTTTTCAAATCTTTCATGTATTAGTAGAGAGAAAAAAATGTGTTACAGTAGTATACATATAGATGAATACTAACGAAGCAATATATTTTACTCTAACAAAACAATAAAATTAGTTTTGTAAACAAACATATGGGTCATATAACAAAGAAAACAAAATACATAGAAGCATATATTTTGTATTATTTAGAATATGTTTCCTTGAATGCATGGGATAGAAAAATGGACAGAGAAAAATTAGCCATATTTTTTTATGTATGCAACTGTTGTAGATCACCTTACATGAAGGTGATTTGGAGGACAGCTGGGCTTGTAGGCTTACAAGCTAAGGGGGTTCAAGGGGATGATAAAAGAGGCAAGGTGTTCATGAGCAGAGTGAAGGGACAGGAGGAAGAGTATCTGGAGAAATGGTCATAGATGTAAGGGGTATCAGTGTTATTGAGGGCCTTGAATGCAAGGGTCAGGATCTTGTGTTTTGTTTTGGAGGCTGGAGGAAACAAGTGAAGTGATTGGCAGAGAGGTGCTGTAGATGAGGAAGGACATGTAATAGAAAGTATGCATACATACAAGCATACATATTTTGCCATGCTATTGAATAGTAATTAATGTACACATTCACAATAGATTTTTACAGAATACATCTATATATTAAATTGTATATAAACCAGTTTACTTTTTTTTTTTCCTTTTGCATTTTCCCCCCTGTTGCTTGTATATATTTATTGTTTTGATCACAGCACATGTGTATTTGAGTCCTTAAAAAAACTAACCTTTATAACAGCATATTAATTCAGGGCTGTATTCAGAAAGCACCGCCTTTTGCACAGGTGAAATAATCAGCTGATCAGTACACATAGTTATTTACCATCTCTCACCAATCAGCTGATTATTTCACGTGTGCTCTAGTTAAGATATCATGAAAATCTGGCCTTTTAGGGGTACTTGAGGACTAGAGTTGAGAAACACTAACATATGGGGTTGTTCAGAGTTAAAGGGACAGTCAAGTCCAAAAAAAACCTTTAATGATTCAAGGGCATGTAATTTTAAACA
>CAJPDP010324622.1:0-10044 GCA_905336975.1 Bombina variegata variegata
AGAGTCTAAGGTGCTTGTACTATCTGCTAATGACTCAATTGTTAATTGCTGACATGATACAAGCTCCAGTTATGATCTGAGCAGCTGCAGTATTTAAAATGCTGGTGCACTGAGAATATCTAGCTATGCACGTGCAGAGAAAAATGCTAACACTAAAACAGTGATAACTTTTACTAGAAGCGTTTTTGTCAATACATTTATATTGTAAAAATGTATCTGTTCAAAGATGTAATTCATCTATGTGCATTTAAAGTTTTTGGAGGTTGGCAGAATAATGTTTGGGCCTGTCCTCCTTTACATTTTGACTCTCCCCACTATCTCTGGTTCTCTGATTTAAAGTGCTAATTTAACCCCTAATACACCCCAATTACAGACCAAAATAAGATATGATAGACAACTTGATATAATTTAAGCGACTTCAGTGAAACAATATATATTCTGTGATGATGAGGAATAATTATACAATTAGAATAAATAAGAATTAAAATGGAAACATCTATAGATACCAAACAGAAAATGTAAGTAGTTAAAGACTAGCAGAGACCAAAGGACGATAAAACAATGATAACATAGAAAATAAATGCGCAGTAGGCTACCAAGACAGTAATATTCAGTGGATTTGATTTAGCCATGGCAGTAAATAAAATAAAATTGCTTGGTATCCTTATCTAGGTTGCATTCATAGGTTAATGATTCCAGTGTTAATTAAAACAAATCAGATTATAAATATTTGTTATACTCTATTATTTAGTGTGAGTTGAACATTGCATTACTTTTTTATATATATATATTTATATGATATATAATATCTATGAGCTAACCTTATACAGAATAATTAAACTACTGCAATATGCTATGTGTTTTTGATTACTAAAGTTCCAGCCTGATGACTCTAAGTGATAGAATATCACTAATTCTTTAGTCCTACAGAAGAAAAGCTTGGCTAATGTTATCTATTCTAATACGTTTACTAAAGCTACTTAGCCCAACATCCTTTTGTGTCACATCCCATACATGCAAACAATTAAAAAAGGGATCCCTTCCAGTGTATCTTCATTTGTTTTGCCCTCTGGTGTTTTTCCGTCCATTTCAAAGAGTGCATCATGCTTACTATCTTCTGAAAAATTTCTAATGCTTTTGTTTCTATCCTTTTTTTTTTTTTTTACAAAAAATAAACAAAGGCAACTTTAGAATTGTAGGTTATGTTATTTGTCAACAACAACAAAACTTTTCTTTTTATATCCTTCATAGGAGTAAATACATTTCTCCCACCCCTTCATATTTTATTGTCTTTTTTCAGTGGTAAATGGTAATTAGAGTCAATAATCTTTTGCTGAGAGAGCACCTTGTCCTCACAGTGTTTATATCACCATCAAAGATCTGCCTCTAGGCCTTGGTGTGTTAATAATTTAAGGTGTGCAGAGTCTAGTTATAGCAGGAAGCCTAGTTATTGAGTTTGTAAACCAGCCGATGATTTATGTGAACACCTTGCATGAGTCATGCTCATTAAATAAAATACTTCAGTTTAATAAGAAACATGGGGTAAACAGCTCTTCTCATTACAGAGTGAGCGGGCAATTGCAAATTGTTGCGTTTTGTCACCATTTCTGCTTTGTCTTAATTATGCTGGCGGGACACGTGTGTGTTTGCTTTTTTCACTCAAAAGCTGGAAGTATTTAACTTTTCACTTCTCTCCCACACAGCCAAATCATAACTTACTAGCTTCAGATGCTAGGCAAGTAAAAATCCCTTTTAACATAGACGCTAAGTAAGAAAACAGAGCATTTCCTGAAATAAGTGTGCTGGAAAAAATATTAAGTTGTTCTCCATGTTGTTCATATCATAGTAATATGTATATTTTGGCTAGTGGATAGTTTTGGTTTTGCTACAGCTTATATTTTATTTTCACATCTAGTATATATGCTCAACTAAAGCATCAAGAATGAAAGTGACACAATTAATATTCTGTCATCTGTTTTTAAGAGCAGAATCTAAACATATTGGTTTATATATTTATTTTGTAGGAACGTAAGAGGATTTTTAAATTGCAACTAATGCAGTTGTAACAGTTGTGTACATACCGGAAACCCTCTTTGGCAAATAGGCACTTCCTACTAAGATAGCTACTTCATGGGATATCCGGTGGGCGGAGTTGACATGAGAGAGAATTGCTGAGAGAGTGTATGTCGAGATCGAAAGAAATGCCAGCCTCGTCTAGCCTTGGCGGAACAATTACGCCTGGAGCCCTATACAGCAACAGGGATCAAGCGAGGAAGGAGGCCAAGTTTTTCCTCCTGAGTGGGCATTAGTGCGCAAAGGTATCGGCGTACAGAAGGTCACTGAGGCATAGCTCTAAGGGAGCCACGGCACAGTCACAATATTTGCTGCTGCACAAAGCCACAAGAACAATGGAGGAATCTAGGAACTGTACAGATTAATGGCTGGAGCACCTCAAATAATGGAAGCTGTTTGCTTATGGTGACCGGAGCCCCAGAAAAGGTCGATAAATGGTAAATAGGGGAAGAAGCGGCCAAAAAGTGAGTACATCTTTATTCCTACCATTTCTCTGGAAGTTACCTGTTATACCTGTGGGGGGGGGGGGGGGCTAGGTCTTAAATACCCCAAATAGGGGGCCATAAGTTGCCAAGACTTGGGGGGCTCGAAGGTATACAGTTGGACTCCTGAGCAGGCTTGACTATACACCCTGAGTTAGGAATACAAGTAAAACAGGCAGACACAATAAACTTAAAGATAGGCCCTTGTTAGGGTATATTGAGTCTAGGGAAGGGCTGCGGGCTGGAATTATATCTTGGATAAATCTTCTGAATAGAATGCAGCATACGGAAATGGGAACATGACCAGTTAGAGTACCTAGTGAAGTCCCCTACAAGGGCTGAGGAGTTAAATTTTGTGGCTGAACTTATTTTAAAGCTCTCTCAGAAGGACTGGCAAAATAAAAAGCAGGAAGTTTATAAGGAAGGCGCAAAGGAGGGAGAGGAAAGAGAAAAGAAGAAGAAAAGGAGAGGGAAAAGAAAAAAGAAAGGGAAATCATAATAAAGAAAAGTAAAGAAGAGGAACTGATATGATATTGGTCATTTTAAGTGGTATTTAGCATTGTAAAAGCAAATTAAAGATAAGGGGAAGATAACATGCTGGAAGGGTAAGGATGCATGGAGTCATCCCACTGCGGGACAGATCTTATCGGATGGCTAAAGCATGAAAAGTGTTACCCTTTATGATTACCTCAAAAAAGATTATTTCCCTATTGAAAGGACAAAACTAAAGGGTGTTTACCTTAAAAAGGAAAAGAAAAAGAGGAAAAAGGGAAGAAAAAAAAAAGAGAAAAATTACCTGAGAAAACTTTCTTCTGTTTAAAAATTGGTGCATGTGTTTATTATTCTATCTTTTTTGCAGGCTACCTGGAAAAGGGAATTCTTGGTTGCGTTTCTAATCTAAAAGTTTACTTTTTCTCTTATATGTGCTATAAACTAAAGAGGGGATTGCTCAAATATATAGGGTTATTTAACCCCGGTTTAGATCTTAGTAGTATTAAGTTAAAGTCTGTTAGCTTAAATAAGGGACCTAAATGGTATATAATTCTGTCTTGCCTAGGGATTGGTATACATGGTCATCATCTATACTGGAGGCCACCTCGAGAAAGCTCCTGTCTGTTAGTATATTTGGAGAAATGGTAACTCTTATTTTTTTTAAATATATTTATTATGCATAGCCAAAAATGAAAAAGCATTAGTAAACCAAAACATTTGGCGTCACACAGGACGGTCATGTACTTACACCATAACAATATCAGTATATACCAAAGAGAGAAAATCGCATAAAACAAGTAAGTAGTGCCTTATATAAAGTGGAGGAAAAAATGAAACATAAATGCTTTACATCCTCTATCCTCAAGGTGATTTGTGTGACTAAAATGAAGACTGAAAAATTTGGCTATTTTTCCTAGAGACATAAAAATTAACAAAACACACACACACACACAAAAAACACAAGAGAGAAAACGAGAAGAAGAAAAAAAGAAGAAGAAGGGGGAAGGGTCCACTGGAGTCGGAGACCTTGCCCCTACATAGGTTTCTCTCCTCATATCCTATTAAATTCCCCTGTAATTTCTAAATCAAGTATGTGAAAATACATTTAAGAGAACCAGTTCAGCAAAGCTAATAGAGGAGATAAATGGAGACAGAATCTGCCCCTGTAGCGGGGTTGGATATGTCTTAATAGTGTGCGCCCATCCCACTAAGAACTTTTTAATTATTTTCTCAGATACCTGATGTAAATGAAAAGATTCATAAATAATTTGTTCTTGGATTCCCTTCAAAATTTGCAACAAACTAGGTGGGCGCTTAGCGATCCAGTTTTTAAAGATATTTTATCTAGCTATCAGTATGATAGTATTTAAAATTTGTATTTGTGAGCTTGCCCTGGGATTAGGTACTAGAAAAACTATATCTTCCAGAGAAAGAGAGAAAACCCCTTTGCAAACTATGTTGAACCAATATTGGATTTTCTGCCAGAGTTGTCGTATTTTGGGACAAGACCATAGCATATGTGGGAGATCCGCTCTGGTATTAGAACAACGAGTACAAACAAACAATTTATTATGATAAAATTTAGATAGTTTAAGCGGGGTTAAATAAAAGTCATTTATTAATTTCAAATGAGATTCTTTCCAACTTACCGAAATAGGATATCTAGCTACAGTGGAAAGGCTATTTGAAATCTTTTCACAACTTACGTAAATCTTTATAATAATATAATAAGCGGTAAATTTTGCAGCGGATATAAAATCCGAGGGAATATTATGGTTTTGATTAAATTATTAGAAGTTGTGATAGATAGAGGAAAGGCTGGCCATAGCTCAAGATCTTCTTTGACCTTTTGGAAAAGAGATACAAAGTTTGCCTGATACCAATGTTTAGGGTTTTTATGAATTTCAAGGCCGAGATATTTAATAGCATTGACTATGCGAAACATTGAGTTAAGTTGTTCTGTATCCTGTTTACCAAGCCACATAAATTTACTCTTCTCTAGATTAATATCGTAGACTGCAAAAGAACTAAACTCATCTAAAGCGTGTACTACCTTAGAAATTGTATCAGCAGTGTTCTGTAGAAATATTAAAATATCATCTGCATAGAGTAATAGCTTTAGTCTTTGAGTACCAACTAGGATGAATGATATCACTTCTCTTAACCTTATTGCCAAAGGCTCAAGAGCAATATTAAACAAGAAAGGGGACAACCCTGTCTTGTCCCCCTCTGCAATATAATTGTAGGAGACAACGTGCAGTTAATGAGAAGAAATGACACAGGATTTCAATAGATTTTTTGGACAAATTTAACAAAGTTGTCTGAAAAGCCAAAATTATCAAGCGTAGTAAAAAGGTGCGGTCCCGAGATGCTGTCAAAAGCTTTGATAGCATCTAAAGTAAGAATAGCTATCTATGTCTTTAAAGTCACTTTTTTCTTTAAATTGATCACAATTCCATATATAATCAACCAAAGTAATTAATTTTCGAATGTTTTTGGAAGGATTCCACGCTATCATGAACCCAGACTGGTCAGGATGAATAAGTTTATCCAGACAAAGAACCAGTCTACAGGATATGATAGAGGCCAGAACTTTATAATCAACATTGAGCACTGAGATGGGTCTTTATGAGGCTGGATCTTCAGGGTTCTTACCTTTTTTTTAAATTAATGAAATATTCGCGGCTGAGAACAGAGCTGATATTGAATTGTTAGAGAGAAATTAGCTATTATATAGTTTTTCTAACGCTGGAATTAACTCTTCAGCTAGGCTTTTATAGTATTCGGCTGGAAACCCATCCAGGCCGGCCGCTTTGTTAGGTTTGGATAAATCTATTGCTTTGCCAATATCTTCTACTGTGATAGGAGCGTTAAGAAATTGTAGCTCTTCCTTCTGTATCCTAGGTAAGATGATTTGTGACCAAAACTTCTCTTGATTAATGTGATTAACGTCACCTTCCACATATAGCTGTTGGTAGTATTTAAAAAAAGCATTACATATCTCTTCTGTATCTGAATAACGATTAACCCCAGCCTGGATGACATGTATAAAATTCTTCTTTTTCCTAGTTTTAACCAATCTGGCAAGGTTTTTGGCTGAAATGCCATGGAAGCTCCTGAAATATAAATTCATTTTGGTCTCTTCTTCCTGATGTTTTTGCAATAAGAATGCATCTCTCTCCTTCCTCAGGTCAGTATATTTATGCCAGTTGAGAATTGAATGGGCAATGTGATATTTTTTATAGGCATTCTTAACTTGGTTAGTTAATTGTATATCACGTGCCCGCTTCTTCTTATTTAGAACATCCAGATAAGTCTTGATTTCCCCTCGTAAAATGGTTTTTGATGCCTCTCAAAAGGTTTCTATTTTGTGAAAATATGAAATATTATTTGTACAATAGTCCTTCCATTTTATTTTATCCATAATATAAACCTAGGATTATTATATAGATAGCGGGGATAAAAAAAAAGGTGCTTTCGCTTTAGACCTATCCTGAAAATAAAATGCTAACAAAATGATCGAGTGGTCGACAATGATTCAGAGATTAAAAATAGATAAATCCGGGAAAACGTTCTATGAGCTTTGGACTCACATGTGAAACATAGCACATCTGGATTTACCCTACGCCAAATATCAATAACCTGTAGTTTCTGGCAGAATCTAGAAAAGTATTTTGAGCTTCTCTTATTCTCTGGAACATTTTTGTGTTAGAATCTGTCCAATTCTAGACAGATAGTCATGTTTAAATAACCATCAAGTATCAGGTTCTCTTTAATAAAGGGAAATAGTTTAACCTTGATGCTCTCCCAGAACTCGGATCTAAATTTATTTGGTCCTTATATATTGCAAAAAATAAATTTAGTATTATTTAGGATTTGTAATATGATAAATCTAGAAGTAGAATCTGTCTCCACCTGTAAGATCTTGTAATCAAGAGATGTATTGATCAATATTGCTATGCCACATTTCCTCCTCTCGATGAAGAGGCAATTACCTCGCCTACTCATTTTGTCTTAAGTTTAATAGCTTCCTGCTCTTTAAGATGTGTCTCCTGTAAAAGTGCAATGTCAGGTTTTATTTTAGCCAGTAATTTAATAATCATCTTACGCTTCATAGGAGAAGATATCCCTCCCACATTCCAAGATACAATTTTAAAATCCATATGCTTGAAAAAAACTTATCCAACAACAACTAGCGGACCACAGAGAGAAGAAAAAAAAACCACAAAGAACACATATCTCATAAAAAGGGAAACAAAAACTATATACAAAATTTCTTGACACGAGCATAATGAATATGACTCTAATAAAGGACAGCTTAATACCCCATAGGGGACAGAATATATCAATCTTGGAAAACATTCTACCTGTTTACCATCTGACAAGTAGGATAGTAAAAAGTAAAAATCTCATTTATCTTCCAGGAATTGTTTCACCTTTTCAACCTCAGAAAAGACCATTCTAGAACCACTGTGCTCAACTATAATTTTAGCCGGATAAACCATTCTAGCACTTATTCCTTTATTTAAAAGTTGCGTACAGTAGGGTGCCATTGTCTTTCTTTTCAATGAGGTTTCGGTTGAGAAGTCCTGGAATAGTAAAATTTCTGAACAAAAGGGAGTTCCTTTTTTTAAACAGTTTCATTATCTCAATTTTGTCCTGGAAATTTAGGACTTTGAAAATACAGATTCTATTCCTAACAGAGCCTTCAGGGTGAGATTTCTTAGGGCCAATTCTATGAGCTCTCTCAATGGCGATTGGTAACAACTGATACGGGAAACCCAAAACCTGAGGCAGCACCATTGAGGTAAATTTTAACAGGTCATCAAATTCTAAAGATTCAGGGAGACCAACAATTCTAATGTTATTGCGTCTTGAATGATCCTTAAGATCATCAAGACGCAATTGAAGATTATTCATTTTGGAGACTTGTTTAGCAATAATATTACATTGGGCACTGACCTGGTCTTTTAATTCAGAAATTCTGTTCTCAGCCTCTAGCATTCTGTTGGAAAACTGCCTAACTTCTGCTGAGAGAACAGATATTTCTGAAGAGATTGTGCCCAATTCCTTCTTTATCATGTAAAATTAAGGGGAAAATAATTCTGATAGTTGAACAATCTGCATCTGAATGTCGAAATTGTTAGCCATTGTATCACTTGTGATATCTAAACTGGGATTGCGCAGCTTAGCTTTTTTATTTTTGGCTTTAACAGGCATTCTTGGTGACGAGGATTTAACCTGTGTAACAAATTTTTCCGTATAATACAGTGACAATGTATTGTGTTAAAAAAAACAAATGTAAAAGTGCAGCCCTCAAAATACAAAGTAATCAAACAGTCAATACACCAATGATGCCCAGTGATCCTAATTCTACCCTTCCACATTTTTTCCCTGGTTTCCTTCACCCTTTTAAATTATTATTATTTTTCCCTTTTTTTTCCCTTTCTTCTTCTTTCTTATTGTGAAAATGGGAAATACAAAAAAGTGTAATCCTCTTCAGCTGAGAAGAGGAATAATCGAGTGATCACCTAAAGGTCAATCACTAGTGAGTTAGGCCTCTGTAGTAAATACTTACATATGCCTTATACTTTCCCATATGGCCATCTAATATATATATACTTCAACCTGATTGCAACAACAAAGATATCAGCAATGATTACAGACAGATGAATATGCAACCATATCTCCCACCATAGCATTATGAATAAATATTCCCTTTTTTTACATTATCACGTGACCAAAAGTCCAGTGTAGATGATTGTGACCAGACCCCTTTAAAGGTTTATGCAATCAGAAATTATATACTTATATCCCAGGCTAGACCCAATAATACCGTCCATAAAATACCATAGTTGCTTTTCTTACATGACTCGGCACCCTTTAGAGGAGTCTGACTATGCTTTAGATTTCCTTGGCGTATTTTTATGAAGCAAAAAAGTGGCTACATTAGGTCTTGCTGTAGGGAAAGATAACACCAACAATTCTATGTATATCAAAACAATGCCCCCCACATAGGGCTTAGATATTTTACACCTTATATCAAAACCACCTTATGGCAGAAAATGTACTTGCTTTTACCGGACTCCTGTCCATCCACTGAATGCGGATAAGCGATTTTCCATACACCCCAAAGAACTTAGATCCCTCCACAAAGTGAGGCTGGCAGGCTGGCTCTGTATCAGCATCGTAGTCCAATGATAGTAATCTAAAATCTCCAGCTCTGTCAACGAATTGAAGAGTAGCCTCAATCTAGCAAGAAGAGGCAACCAAGTAACCCCTGCACTGCAACTTGTAGCTGTTTCCCAATGTTGCAATCCAGACTGCACAGCTTCCAGCAGACGCCTCCCCTTGTTGTTACCAGGCGAGGGCTTGACTGCAGTATTCGCAGAAAGGTGTCAGCAGGCGAACACTCCGACGTCTTGGGGAAAAAGCCTTGCTTCTTAGACCCAGCTACTGTCAATTAGCATTTTGCCCTTTTGTGTACAGCTGGCGGGGAGTCCACAGGAAAGTCAAAAATTTCTGCGAAATTATCACGTGAAACGCCACACACTGCAAAACCCCTGCAGGTTCTCCGGGGTAAGTGGCTAGGAGTGGGGAGATGATGGATCAGCGTCCTTTCACTTCGTCGACATGCAGGTACACTGCACAGCTTCTCCCCCAACAGAAGTCCACCTAGATCTGAAAACTATATGGGTTTAAACGAGAGTTAAATAATATACATAAACTTTACTCTGTTTAGGGGTTGACATATTTGTACAAAATCTAAGCTTAAACAAAATAATTAGTGAAGGGTATTTGGAACAAAGAGGTTATTAAGGAAAATATTCTGCCTATTGGTCTGATTAGTTTTTAATTTTTCTCTTAATTGAATAACCTAGAGGTACCTGGTCGCCCTGGTTTTAGGACACAGTACACTTATTCCTAATAAGGGTAGGGAAGGGTGGGAATTTGGGGTGGGGTTGTGTATGCACATCACACACACACACACACATAT
>CAJPDP010324914.1:0-11366 GCA_905336975.1 Bombina variegata variegata
ACGGCTTTTGATGATTCCCAAAATGTTATATTAAAGGTAAAGAAATCTTTCCATTTTTGTTTCAGCCATACATTAAATCTAGGATTATTGAGCCAAAAGCATGGAAATATAAAGTTTTGGCTTCTATCTCTAGGTTTGGTTAAGGAGAGGAAGGCAAGCAATATAATGGTGTGGTCTGAAATTTCTATATCAGCTATCTTTGGGTTTATTTTTAAAATAGAGAGAGATTCTGAGATTAGTAACATATCAATTCTGGAAAATGTTTTATGTGTTTTTGATTCACAGGAAAACACTCTAGCATCTGGGTTTTCAATACGCCAAATATCTAAAAGTTTAAGTTTATGACAGAGTTGTTTAAAATATTTTGCACTTTTATTATATTCATTAAGTTTTTTCTTTGAAAATCTATCCAATTCAGGGCAGATTGAAATATTAAAATCACCCCCTAAAATAAGGTTCTGACCAATAAATGGAAATAATTTGACTTTAATATTTTCCCAGAACGAGGGGGTATGGGAATTAGGTCCATATATATTGCAAAATGTAAAATGGATATTATTTATCAATATTTGTAAGATGATGGATCTTGCATCAGGGTCAAGCTCAATATTTGTGATTTTAAAATCTAGGTTTTTATGAAGTAAAATTGCAACCCCTGCTTTTCTACTACTGACAGGGGTCACAATCACTTTTCCTACCCATTTTATTTTTAGCTTCGCCAACTCAGCTTCTTTTAAGTGGGTTTCTTGAAGGAATACCACGTCTGGATAATGTTTGGCGAGAGCTTTTATAATAAGTTTACGTTTCATTGGCGAGGTTATACCTTCAACGTTCCAGGAAAGAACCTTAAGATTTTTATTTACAACTGTGGTCATCTAAAAAAACCAAAAAAAACCCACGTAGTTTAAATCTGAGTGCGGGAAGAGAGAGAGGGTGGGGAGCATGGAAAGAAAAAAAAAAAGGGGAGAAGGGGCAAATAAGGGAGAATCCCACATAGATTATATGGGAAACCTAATAAAAAAACAGTGACCTACAGTACTAGAAAACTGTTTCTTGTGTAAGTATAGATATAGATATTTCTTTTTGTACACCAGTAACTGGACAGGATCATTCTGAATAAAATAAAACTCTCATGCAGATAAAGCTTTGAAATAAAGCCCTAACTCTAAACAAGAGATACCAAGGTATGATTTTATTTAGTCAATGCGAATTCTTGAGCCTCAGTTACATTATTAAGAGTTAACTGCTTATCATTATATTCTACTACAATCTTAGCAGGATATATTAATCGGGCTTTGAGGCCTTTGTTAATAAACTGGCCTTTGTTAATAAACTGAGTGCAATAGGGGGCCATGAGTTTCCTTTTTGCTGAGGTCTCGCTTGAGAAATCCTGAAATAATAGTATCTTGTTATTAGCTATAGAAAAAGAGTCAACTTTCTTATACAATTTTAACAGTTCTATTTTGTCCTGAAACTTTAATAATTTAACAATACACATTCTATTCCTGGGGGAACCATTTACATTTGATTTTTGAGGACCAATCCTATGGGCTCTTTCTACTGCTAATGAGAGTTGTGCAGGAGGAAAACCTAGAGCCTGTGGTAGAAGAGTCGATGTAAATTTTATGAGATCATCATAATCTGCAGTTTCGGGGAACCCTACTATTCTAAGATTATTTCGTCTGGAGCGACCCTCCAGATCCTCCAGACGACTTTGCAGATTACTGATTTTGGCTTCTTGTTTATGTAATTGACTGTCCTGTGTATTGGCTAGATCTTCTAAATCTGAGATCCTACTCTCAGCCTCTGATAATCTATTTGCAAAGTGTCTTACTTCAGTAGAGAGGGAAGTAATGTTGGAAGAGATACTGGCAAGTTCCTTTTTAATTACATCAAATTGGGGCGATAAGAATTCAGATAATTGCACCATTAATTGCACCAATAATCTGAGGAGGGGTTGATAACTTCCAAATTGGGATCTGAACTAACATCCAATAATTTGGTTTTCCTGTCTTTTATTTTTGGGGGCATTGTGGGTGAATTGTGTTTCCCCTGTGTGATAAATCTTTCCATACAGAAAGAAGAAAAATAATAATAAGAAAAAAAACAAAAAACAAACAAAAAGGAAGTGGAATTTAAGATTGCGTGGGATACAAATGCTGTGATGAAAAATATAGGCACACAAAAAGCAAACCAGTGATGTGAAAAAAAGAAAAAAAAAAGCAGTGGTGAAACGTGCATCAGACATTCGCACGCCTCCCTACATACTTAGCTTTAGTTTAACTGTTGGCCTTAATTGGCATTATTGGGGCATAGTAATAGGCTGTAATATTAGTTCAATTTGCTGATATAGTGTGTGCTATACGAGTTCAGCCTGTGGCTACTCTACACACTAAGAGACTGCTTGTTATTACAGCATCCCGCTTGGTGGGGGAACATTACCCGCATTGTATCATTTCTGCTTATCGAGTGAACAGTATTGTAGCCCTTATTAATAGTAATTTACAGATATATATGTGTAAGGACAGTTTTGATCTGTTGCATGTTTGTATTCTATTCATTTTTATATATGAATGGCAATGTCCATTATTTTAATATAATGTAATAAAGGTTAATTTTTATTATATGCACCCCTTTTCAATACCGTATTATTGTTAGTAACCACCTCTCACATAAGTGTGCCACATAATGCTTCTTTCTCTTCTACATAATTTATACTAGTTATTTGGCATTAGGCACTGCTTGTCTGAGGCTACATAGGCTTACCTTAGAGGAATTTCTTTAGAGGGTTGACCTACCCTACTTCCCCTTGGATTTATCTGGGGGTTTATTAACACAAGTAGGGAAGCATAAGAAAACTTTTGCTCCTGAATTCCACACCCATAGACCCCGAAAACCTTACCGCACCATCGGCAAGCCAAAATATCATAACACCCTTAGAAGCTGATCTCAATTAAGCACTCCTTCAGAATCGGCCAGTTGATCACCACGCGGCACTGCGCCAGACCATCATGATCACCAAGACGGAGCTATAGAAAAGCGATCGCCAGCATATCTCATCCTAGAAAAGGGGATCCTACAGAGTGTCTGCTATGGAGTGCTGATATAGCGCAAGAGGAATCAAGCCGTGAAGATTCTTAAAATAGACACTTTAACCCGCCACATCCAAGTGGATTGCGGGCCGGAAAGAACCCATCAGCACGGCACATCTAAAGATCCACACAATAACCATTGTGATCTGATCGTTTTCTCAGCCACCCCAATCTATAACTGGTGACCGGAGGATCTCTGACACAGTAAGTAAGAGGCCTCCCTTTGCACGGCCACACATTTGGGCGCATTTAATCATTTAACTCCAAAGCATCCCTATACAAAGCTATATGGTCAAAGAGGACTTTAAAATGATGATTAACTAAGCCATTACCTGCTCTATGTATGATATCATCAGCTTAGTAGATGTTATAAACACTATATCCTGAAAATTCCCTGATGCACAATAAATCAGCAAAAGATCAGTTGTTAGAACACTATCACATTTAAAGGGCATCACAAGTAAATCTGATAAACCTTTAATACTATATCAAGTCAAGGCTATAACACAGCACCAACTTCAGGCCTCCTAATAAATAATAAACAGTGGACACAAGGCTAGTGAACTAAACATACATAATAAATCTATTGGATCTCGCTCTCCTCACTAAACCTTCCTCTCACTATACAGTCCTACATACAAAAAAGACACATCATTTCAAATGAACAGTCATGACAGGAGATGTCTCATAGGAAAAATGATACATTGGACAGAGTATCCAAGACCTCCACTCTAAGCCAATATTTGAAAACTGTAGAGATACAAACAGACAAACCAACTGAAGCTCAGTCCTCACATACCAAATGAACCACAGCCCTTGATCCTGAAGTAGAAGAGTGCGAGGACACATGCATTACAAAACAAGAACTTAAAAATCTATCTTCCAAAGAAGACATAAAAGCTTTTCTGTCAGAAATGCAACAATTTTTCGGAGATATAAAAAGATCACACATCTGTCTCACAAAAGGTTCAACTAATGGAGGAAAATCAAGACAGATTGCAACAGGATTTACTGAAATCTACCCAACAATTGCAAACATATGAAAATGATATTGACTTCTTAATGGTAAAGGTTGAAGGAATAATATACGTGGTATACCTGAGTCAAAAACAACTTTATCCCTCCCAGGATATCTTCAAGATGTATTTCGCACAATTAAAGGTACGCTATCCTCCAAAGACCTCACGATGGAACAAGCTCATAGAGCCCTGAGGTCCTAACCCCCCTCCAACCCCCCAACCCCCCCGAGAGATGTTATAATCAAGTTTTTGATTTATCAGGATAGGGAGTATATCCTGAAATGTGCTAGATCCAAACAACACTCAACACATGCAGGAATTGAGCTACAGTTCTTTCCAGACCTATCAATCTTAAGAGAACAAAAAATCCCATATAAATAGGGTTTACCTGTTAGCATCATTTCCACAAAGGATGGGAATTCAGTGATCTACAGATCCCAAAAATGCCTGGCAGACTTCTGCAGAAAACTCAACCTACCTAACCCAACCTTGACAAACACACAAAGCCAAGAAAAGAATCAAGAACACCAGGCTCCACTGCCTTCTCAGGATACTTGCAATTGACCAGAACAAAATCAGAGGAGGTCCTCTAGCAATCTTCCATTAAACCAGTTCCTAGCATGTCAACTATTTATAAGTACTATTTTTACTCAGTAATGCCTTATAAAATTACCAGTCTATTTGCTGATTAGACTTAGGTTAAACCTTTTGTGATTGCAATCTAAACATATTTCTAGTTGCCTAATTATACTATTTAAGCTACTTATTTACCCAAGGACAATAGTATATATAGTATATAATGCTTGTCATTTCTGTTGTTTATGAGGAAAGGAACTTTTCATACCATATGTTGAGCAGCCGCCCCTATGTCTGGTGTTAACGATCGGCTTCCTTAGGGAGGTGATTTGTACACTAGCCTAGAACACCTGTTCAATTTTTTTTGTAAATATACTCTTTTCTATAATACTGGCATTATTATCAGACTGCATAATTCCTTTCTACACCCCTCCTTCCCCTTTATTTTTTTATTTTTTTTAATCCCATCTCCCACAAATCACAACATGCCTACCATTCAAACTAAAAGACCTTTAAGCCTCATTACCCTCAATACTAAAGGTCTTAATACTTCTGAAAAATGTTTAATGATAATCTGAGAAATCGACAGATTGCATTTAGATATCTCCTTCTTACAGGAAACCCATTTTAAAAAAGGAAGGGAACCAAAATGGTCTAACCCCAAATACCCAATTGCCTATTTCTCATCTGGCCCTCAAAATACAAACGGGGTAGATATACTAATTAAACAATTCATTCCCTTTCAATTGCTACAAGAAGAAAAAGACACAAAGCGTAGATATCTAATAGTAGTAGGATTACTATATGGTACACCAACCACGTTGGTTAACATTTACACACCAAACACTAACCAACAATCTTTTTTGACGGCTTTATCCACAAAAATGTTAGATATCCATAAAGGCTCCCTACTAATAGTGGGAGAGCTGAATCTCCCATTAGATACCCTTCCAGAGGAACCACCACACACGCTAAAAAAATACTCAAAAAAAATGTAATAACACAATAAAGGACCTAGCGGTACACGATTCATACTGTATTTACCACCCTTATAGTAAGGAATACACCTTCTTCTCGCATCCCCACCAGAGCTACTCACGAATCGACTATATATTAGTCGATCAAATTGATCTCAATGGAAATCCTCCCAATTACATGCTCAGACCATGCACCAGTGAGATGCATGATAGACTGGCCAGGCATGCCAGACAGCTCGTTCCTGTGCCATCTGGACAACAGACTTATAAATTACATGCAGATTAAAATTGACATAGAAAAATCCACTTAAACGAGACAAGAGATTTTCCAACTACCCCCATCTGGGAAGAAACGGGGTAGACATACTAATTAAACAATCGATTCCATTTCAATTTCTACAAGAAGAAAAAGACACTGAGCGTAAATATCTAATAGTAGTAGGATTTCTATACGGTACACCAACCACGTTGGTTAACATTTACGCACCAAACACTAACCAACAATCTTTTTTGAGGGCTTTATCCACAAAAATGTTAGATGTCCTAAAGGCTCCCTACTAATAGTGGGAGAGCTGAATTTCCCATTAGATCCACTTATGGATATTTCCAGATTAACCACCACACACTCTAAAAAAATACTCAAAAAATATAATAACACATTAAAGGACCTAAATTAAAGAACCCACCATCTGGGAAGTACACAAACAAAGCGCCAAAACTAAAAAACAACATAGAATTAAATACCTAGATCTGTTAACTCAGGTCAAAAACCTAGAAATATCTCACAAAAAACTCCCATCCAACTTATATATCTTAAACAAACTAACAGAGACCAGACAAGAGATTAAAGACTTTCTTATTGCAGACCACCAGAGGAAACAGCTGTACACGCGACAACAGCACTATGAATATAGTGATAAAGCCGGGAAACTTTTAGCTAGGCTAATAAAAAGCAAACAATTCAAATCACATATACACTCCATAAAATATACTAAAGGCCAACAACACAATGACAGTCCAGAAATTGCCAAAATATTTTTCAAATATTATGAATCACTATACAACCTTAAAACTTTGACCCAAACGTCTGACCAAGCCACTCTTCAACACACGCAGCAACAACATATACACAACTACTTTCAGAACATTAACCTCCCAACATTGGGGCCAGAAGAAATAGACTCATTAACCATTCTTCCTAGAGGGAGTCAAAACCGCAATTCAATAGATACCTACAGGGAAAAGTTTGGTCCCCGGTGGCTTTATCGAAAAATACTATAAAACATACATAGAAATCTTGTCACCCTGCCTAACCAATCTTTTTAATACTTTGAAAAAGTCAAGAGGTTTCCCCTTAACCATGCTATCAGCACATATAACGATCCTACCCAAACCTGAAAGAAAAAAAAAAAACATTCCAGAAAACTTTTGACCAATATCCCTTCTTAATATAGACCTAAAACTATTTGCTAAAATTCTGGGCAACTAAATAAACACCTCCCACGCCTAATATCTCCAGATCATACGGGTTTCATCCCAGGTTGGGAAGTAATGGATAACACCATCAAAATCACACATTGGTAACTTATGCAAAATACAATAAAATCCCATTGCTTCTCTTATCCACAGACACCGAAAAGGCATTTGACAGGGTGAGCTGGGATTTTCTCAGGTCTGCCCTGTCACACAAGAAATTTCGGACATAAATTTACCAATAATATTTTTTCTCTATACTTACAGCCATCTGCACAGGTAAAGGTAAATGACATCTTATCGGATAAATTCCAAATAAGAAATGGCACATGTCAGGGTTACCACTTAACCCCTCATCTATTGGCTATCTCTGTTGAAGCATTTGGGCACAAAATTCATAACAATACATCAATTTCCGGAATAAAAATTGGCGACTACGAACAAAAGACTACCCTATACACTGATGACATCAAGCTAACCATCTCGAACCCCTGTAAATCATTATCCGAAACACTAAAAGAATTTGCGCTGTACAAACAAGTTTCAAACTTTCATTTAAATATATTCAAATCAGAATTGCTGAACATTTCAACCCCACAAACTGAATTATCTCATGCGCTGCTCAATTGCCCTTTATAGGTACAGAGCCAAAAATTAAAATACTTAGGGATATACGTTACTTCCTCATTACCTACTTTATTTGATGAAAACTATGAAAAACTACTTGCAGACATTATAAGACATCTTTCTTTCTGGAAGAACAAACCAGTATCATGGCTAGAAAGAATAGGTATAATAAAAATGAATATTTTACCTAGGATATTATACTACTTCCAAAAATTACCAATACACTATACCTATATCAAAAGATTACAGGGAGAGATCGAGAAATTAATCTGCAAAAATATTAAACCAAGAGTAATTAGGACTAGTTTATATCTTCCTAAAAAGTCAGGAGGCTTATGCCTTCCTAATTTAGACTTATAAAAAATTTTGGGGACCCTTAGGTGGGTATTACCTAAAAATAGACCACTAAAACTAAAAGACTATCCCAATCTTTACAAATTATTCACCCAGTGGTATCAGATAATTAAATCATCCTTGCAGATCTCATCAGTATATTTCCCCCCTTACCTCATTTGTACACAACCCAGAAGTTCCATCTCACAACCTTAAGATATAACAACAGTGAGGACAGCTTTTTACACTATTTAAAATTGAAACAACTAGAAGAATTAAAAGAACGGGGTTATAACTTCTCATGGTTCTCCTATACTCAATTTCATCTTTTAATTAACACATGCAAACAGAATTTGCCAACAGTATACGAGAAAATATGCCTTATGCACCCTAGACCAAGACACCTGGTATCTATGTTATATGATTTACTTATGACTCCGGATAGAAACACCTTTCCTTCATACATTCAAAAATGGAACCTAGGAATGGCAAACTATCTTCTTGCACCATACAGAGGCCTCAGTTTCTTTCAAAATTCAAGAATCCAATTACAAATTCTTATCCAGTTTGTACTTAACTCCAGTCCACCTTAAAACCATATTTAAATTTTCTAATGGTACATGCTGGAGAAACTGTGGTGAGGATGGAAACATACTACATGTCTGGTGGGGATGTGAGAGGCTGGGAGATTGGTTGGAGGAAATCTTTAAACTAATCAAAATTAAACTGGATATGTCTCTACCAAGACACCCACTCACACTGCTATTTTATTCGCTACTCACATTGAAAGACAAAGTAAAAAAGAACCTATTATATATAATGTTAATCAGTGCTAAAATACTGATACCTAAGCAATGGAAATCCCAAACTACCCCTTCAGTTGAGGAATGGAAAGCTCAAGTAGCCCAACTCTTCCAACTTGAAAGATTCCGCTTTATTAAAGAGAACCAGATTGAGATCCACGAATACATGATGGAAAAGTGGAACTCAGATATATCCTGATCAAAAAATGCTTGTAGAAAGAAAACAGAGCACAAAGAGGATTCAAGTTAAGATTTATTTAAAACCATATTTACACAAGTAAAAATGTACTTACAGGGGGCGGAGCCTATAGCTGTTGCGGCAGGACGAGTTGTTTTAATACTTTTCCTTATTTTTTCTGTTGGTGAACTCAAGCTAAACAACCCTTTGCTACTCAAGAACAATTTCGGAATCTCCAGCATAGCTCGGACCTGCATATGCTCCTCAGCTAACTTCACTATGACTAGCCATGAGGCTGGGGTCCTATACTGTCTGACTGTCAGTGCTGTTGGGGTTCCCACACTAATACCCCCCAGGTCCCTGGGTTACCAAACCAGTTTGCATACAACTGGATAATCTTATTCTTTTTTGTTTTTCCTTCAATCGTTCAATCGCTGAAATAAGCTGAGAGCGCAATTACTGTGAAACTAAAATGGAGGCACTTAATAGGTGGGAGACAAGAATACATCATCTGATCAACAATCATTTCACCATTTTGGAAGTGCAAATCTCTCAAATCCTCCTCCTTTACGAAGAGAAAACGCCACCAGCTGAAGCTGGAAAAGTAGAGCTAGCTTTACCAAAGGAAATCATGAGAGAGCCAATACTAATAGAGGACCCTTCGGAACGGCATTTCAAGACAGACTGGGGAAGTGCTGACAATATGGAGCACCGAGCCCTATCACTAAAAAGGCCAACTACCTGGAGGTGAGGAGAGCTGCGACGAGTTACTGCATCACCCAATTACCAGAACTAATATGGTAGTAGCTGTGCAATGAGGGAGAGCAGCTGTCCACTTTGGGGGGCGCAATGGAGGAACCCACTACATGGTCAAGCTGGCGATCACGCCCTGACACATAAAGCTCAAGACCACCACCGGAGTTATCTGCCTCGATATCCAAACAAGCCAGACCCCGGTAGTGAGGTGTACCAGCTGGCTGGAGGAGAGAAGAGTCGCGCTGCGATGCTGCATTACCCAATTTTTGCAACCAGTGTGTCCCGATCTGCAGAGAGAGCTGTTCCCTACCCCGGTGTCATGTCTAAAGACAGGAGTGGGTTGATGCTGTAACGGTACAGTATAAGTAGATGGCAAAGTCTATCTGCCACATATCTTTGTGACTTATTCTTATTGAACACTTAGTTAACATTATGTACGCTACTACTGCCCCCTAAGAGGTGTGATAACAATTTTAATACTGGGGTGAACTGCTTGGAGCTAATTTCATAATACTGACAGACTTACTACGTGAACTTGAAAAGAGTCACCCCCAAAATCTGTTTTGCAGCGTAATTTCCCTTCCTTAACATATCTTACACTCCCTTTCTATTTCTGTACTATATACTATATAACATGTAATGATCTGAACTGTTTTGAATTTTCCTTAATGTGTACTATTAGAAATATCTGCACTTATTCCCTAATACTGTTCCGTGATAACTAGGCTGTATAATATTGTGTATATAATGCAGCCATCTCTGCCCTACCCAGTACATAACTGCAGGGAAATTCTATAATTAGTGAGGGCTCGCAATTCAAATGTATGCTCTTTGCCATATTACCCCCATATCTGCTCTAGATTTTAAATCTCCAGAACTCTCTATGAGGACTGGATAGTCTAATGGGTATTGTTCTTGGATATGCCCACCATACTCCCTATGGACTTGTTTCTCCTGTACGAGAATCTGCAGCTGTTCTTAACAATGTCTGTCAAACCATCATCCGCCAACACTAATTGGAAGTGTCTTCTAACTATGCCACATATATCATTGTATTGGACTGAAAAATATGTTACAAAAGTGATTTTCTTTGTTTCAGTTCTTAATTTGTTCTGGTCCTGAAGTAGGCACTTTCTATCCAGGTCTGTTAACTCCATATGAGCTTTTTCTACAAGCTTTTTGTTATATCCTCTCTCATGTAACCTCTTAGATAGCAAATCTGCATGTTTGTCATAGCTACTGGGTGTTGTACAATTTCTTTTGAGCCTGGCAAACTGCCCTTTGGCTACCGAGTATGTGCAGTCACTAGAGGCAAATGAGGCAGTGCTTCACCTCTCATATGGGCAAAAATATATATTTTTTATTGGCTTTAAAAAAAAAAAAATTGCAATTTTTTTCCCCCAGCATTTTTTTTTTCACAGCTACATGTTGTGCAATGGAGAGGCACAAGCAGGTCTGCCCACCATTACACAACATGCTGCGCCACCTACTGGATGAAAGTGGTTAAGATCATTGCATGGCCCATAACTGCT
>CAJPDP010324992.1:0-10054 GCA_905336975.1 Bombina variegata variegata
ACTGTTAGGAGTCAATTTATGTAGGTGCGAGCAGACATGATACGATACGGCATTTATCATTGCACCAGTAGTTCTTGTAAACTGCTGGTGCAATACCGCCCCCTGCAGATTCATGGCCAATCGGCCGCTAGCGGGGGGTGTCAATCAACCCAATCGTGTCCGATACGGCTAATTGCTGTCTGCCACCTCAGAGGTGGCGGACGAATTAAGGAGCAGCGGTCTTAGGACCGCTGCTTCTTAACTTCCACTTCTGGCGGACCAAAGGCGGAGTAGGTTGGAAGCAGCATCCCCTGCTTCAGAAATCGACCCCTATCTCTCAACAAAAAAATTTCACAAAACACATCAAAATTATATTTAAAATAACAGTTACAGTCAATATAACATTATCTAATAAAAAATATTTTAATAAAATGCAATAAAAAGATCAGGTGTTTAAATAAAAAAAGGCATGCAAAAAGTTTTAACTCAGAGTTGCATACATATACACATCTACATATATATATGTAAGTATATATATATATATATATATATATGGATTGAAAGAGTTGGTACAGCGCTGAGTAGAATAAACTATGTGTGATAATAGGTAGTATCTAACCACAGTCACCTCTTACCCTACTAATCAGATAATACAGGTTATAATACCTGGGTAGACTAAAAACAAATATAATAAATGAGATTTAATAATCCAATATTGCTCTTGAATTAACTGAGTATTAGAACACCTTGTTAGGGTATCAGAAGTGCCCAACCTCACCTGCAAGCTGCAAACTTATACAAATGAAAATAAAAATAAAAATTAATAAAAACAATATATATTAAATAAAAACAGCTTGTATAATACTGTTCAAATTGATATAAGTATTGGTACACCTTATTGTATGTACACAATGCTCTACCACAATTACAAATGTCCACAACAATGAGTTCATATAAACAATCCCAGTGCAGAGTGGTGTGGAGTGAAAAATAAATCCCCGTCGGGGTTCCTACTTACATTCCTTAAACTCAATCGGATGAGGTAAGTGCCGCACCATAAGGAGGAACCATACGTGGGGGTATTCAAAGCTGCTCCACTCTGTTTATTAGGAGGATGGTAGAATATTCCGCTCCTTACTTGCTCCGATTCTTTTGGGGGATGGTAGACTCTTCCTCCGCTCGTAGCACCGGATCATATGCAGTTAGAATAAAGAGAAAGCAGAGATAGTGCAATACCGTAATGTTTATTAAACACTTCTATAACACAAACACTCTAAACACTAGCTGCTTACAATATCAGCCCTCAATCCAATATGAGGTAATGTATGCTCATAAAAACACCAGTCCAACTGGTCACTACGTTGTTGCAATCTCACAGTGATGTCAGTTCACTTGATAAAAACACACAGTAAGCCGTTCTGTACACAGTTCCTTACGCGTTTCGAAGGTTAACGACCCTCAGGTCCCTTCTTCTTCAGAGAAAAAGTTTTACAGAACGCCATGGCAAGCGGCTTAAGAAGCGAGGCGGTGGCACTCCCCCTTAATTGGCAACCCTTGATTGGTCGATGTAAATGTCACATTAGCACATGACGTATCGGTGTAAACAAACACCGTATGTTATCTGACGTATGCTTTCACCGCTCCTCAAAAGGAGTATTTAAAGAATATACAAACATGCCCGCATTAATCCTAGTGCTAATACAGTGATTTTTTCTAATTCAATCTCGTACATATATTTTATGCGGTATAACAGATTACATAGGTATGAGAAATTTGCATGTTTTTCAAGTTTTATTAATAGCGGGATATCTCTTAAAATATAAACATATAAATACATAAAAACATTTGATACATTTTAAAACTGGCATATTGGCCATATCAGAACTCATTCTAAACCTAATAAAAAAAACATATGACAAACACATTCTCTACAATTAATTATACTCTAACATAAAACATAATACTAAACATCATTTTTTTTAAATCTCTTATATGCTGAAATCATCAGCTATACAGTTATTAAGAACCAGATTTGTCTACTTCATTATTCAGAAACTTTAATAATGAATATGTTTTAGTGCATTAAAAATACGTGTACCTCATCATTCTCTTTTTAACCATCAAATTATTGCAGTCATCGAGTGCAGTATTTTATACGTGTAATGCACCCTACAAAGTGGAGTTCTAGAACCTCTATTAAATAATTAATAGTGAATACATCTATGCTACAGCTAGTGGAATATATGGAGGCTTATACTCCTTTTTTCATGTTAACCCATGAATTATATATATTTTAAATTTAAATGAGTGTTATATTGAACACCCTTACTTAATAGACACTAATCAAATGCTTAGCATGTGTAATACACCATAAAGAATAGAGTTCTAGATCCTATATTGTGTCTTTCTAATATTGATATGAATAAAGCTACACTCCAGCTGGTTCAATTTAAAAAAACTTCTACTCCACTCCCCCCTCACTTGATATAAAAATTTTCATTTAATTTTAATTTTAAAAAAGGCTGGTTGAAGAAGATGTCAATTAAGAGGCATTTTTAAAATTGGAAGGAAAGGGGGATTAAAGTAAAAAGGCTGCTAGGTCAATATCTTTATTCAATCCTGACGGTATTAGGGAATGCATCGTGTGTATCCAGAAAGTTTCCCATTTTCTTAACTGGAGCTCCCTATTTCCCCCTCTTTTGTTTCTTGGAATGTACTCTATAATAGTACCTCTTAGACAGGCAGGGTTATTATCATGAAAGTCTCTATAATGTAATGAGAGGTTATGAGTTTTTTCCCCATTCTCAATGTTTGTGATGTGTTCAGCCAATCTTTTCTTGAAGGGTCTGGTTGTACACCCTATATATTGGAGCCCACATCCGCACTTTAAAAGATAGACCACATGATCCGTCTTGCAGTTACACAAAGTATTAATTTCATACTTCTTTTTGTTGTAGTTTGATACTATATCTCTAGTTGGTTTGTTTCTGTTGAAATGGTGTTGACAGGCTAGACAATTCAGTCTATTGCACTTGAAAAAACCTTTTGTCAATTTCCCTAGCCAGTTATTGTTCAATTTCATTTTACTTTTTTTCTTCAGTTGGCTGGGAGCCAGTACATTCTTCAGGTTTTTGTTTTTCCTAAATATGATCTTTGGTTCCTTGGGGATCTTCTCCTTCAAGAAAACATCTTTCTTCAACAGATGCCAATGTTTTCTAAATTAAAATTTCCTTAATTTCCTTCGCTCCCTCATTGGAGGTGGTGATGAAATTAATGGTATCTGTTACTCCTTTCCTTTCCTGCGTGAAGACCTGTTTATTGATTGAGTTTCTCCCTGTTTTTAATAAATCATTTCTATTACTTGCTTTTACTCTATTCAGGGCTGTCGGAACTTTTTTTCGATGATACCCTCTTGCTATAAACTTTTTTTCCAATATGGTAGCTTCTTTTTCAAAGTCCTCCAATCTTGAGCAGTTTCTTCTGACCCTCTGGAATTGGCCATATGGGATGTTAGTTATCCATTGCTCATTATGATTACTCTTTGCATGTAGATACCCCACACTGTCCGTTTCCTTCCTGTATAGTTTCTTGTGTATGGTAGTATTCTCTTGAAAAAATCCAACATCCAAAAACTTTATTTCAGTTTGGCGTATATGGCTTGTGAAAGTTAGGTTGAATACATTTTGATTGATATCTTTGATGAAATTCTTGAGGTCTGATTCCGTCCCTTCCCAGATTAAGATAATATCATCTATAAATCTTCCCCACTTCCTTATGTTTTCTCTATATAGATTGTTATTCCAGATGCATAATTCCTCCCACCATCCCATGTACAGTTTGGCATAGCTTGGGGCAAAACGTGTCCCCATAGCTGTGCCATTTATCTGTAGGAAGAATTCGTCTTCAAATAGGAAGTAGTTTTTACTCAAAGTGAATTTAATTGCTTCACTAATGAATTTTCGATGATCATCGGTTAGATTGGTTCTTTCTTTGAGCCAATAGTTTATACCTAGGATGCCTTATTCATGGGGGATGTTGGTATACAAGGCACTCACGTCTAGGGTTACCCAGAAAGCTCCTGGTTTCCATTATAATTTTGAGAATTTCTCAATTGTATCCGGCGTGTCCCTGAGGTATGAGTCTAGTTTAGATACAAGAGGTTGTAGATATGTATCAATGTACTCTGATAATTTCGATGTTAAAGAATTGATTCCTGAGACAATCGGTCTCCCTGGAGGTGTTCTCATGTTCTTATGTATCATTGGGAGATGGTAGAATATTGCCGTTGTGGGGGTGTCATTCCTTAAATATATATACGTAGTAGAATGCAGAGGGGAACCAGCACACACTTTTAACAGTCAACGTCCGGGGTGCTCTTCAATATAACATAAATAGTACACAGGCAATGGGAAGGCACTCACCGTAATTTAATACGGTGAGTGCCTTCCCATTGCCTGTGTACTATATATATATAAAATATATATATATATATATTTATGTGTGTGGGTGTGTGTACATATGTATTTATGTATTTATATGTGTATATATATATTTAAATACATATATACACATTTAAAAACATAAATACATAATTAAGAACATATAGAAAAATATATATAAGTGCATTGGAGCTCTTTGCAGTAAAGCAGCTGAAAACATGTCAACTCATATTTATGCAATATTCATATTTAATAAAGTGTTTAGCTGCATATGTACTATACACATTTCACATTCCAATGTTCTTCACATAAAGGAATATGTTCTAAGTATTAATACATTTATATTACTATATGTATGTGTATATATCTATACCTATATATATCTACAGTTTAATATCAAGACCTGCGCCATCTACTTTTGCAATCCTGTATCTATCACAGTCCCTGGGGAGAGACTGAAAGAAGGCAGCGGTCTAAACTTAAAAGGAGAGTATTGTTTCTTAGTCCATTTGTTACAGATTGCTGTTTTTTTACCATCTTACAACATCTGTACATTGTATTTCTTTTATATCAAACTGTTTATTCTCCTACATGGCTAAGAACACTCTTAATGATTGGAGAGCAGCAAGACAAATTAAGTATAACACCACATTTAAGGATAATAATAGAGAAATTCCCAATTGGGAAACGATTACAAATAAGTTATAAAAATTATATCTTAAAGAAAGAAAAAAATGGTGGGAAATTACCTTTTTTTTATAAATCAAAGATTTTTCTTAAGGTATTTAGCAATACAACTTTCACAGCATGACATCAGGAATATTACCTCCACCATATGAAAATAAGCATTTGTTGAAATTAAAAGAAAAAATACAAGAGTAATCTCAACGTTTACATTTCACAATACAGAGATACAACTCCTGATATTTATCATAGACTAAATAATTGAGCTTAAACAAGAGAATTATACAGCGTGTGGAAGCCTACAAAATAGATTCTCATGAGCTAATATGGCACCATACCATAATTCTAGTATGTCACTGTTTTACATATTGCTGGTCTTGCAGTGATACCTTACAATTTTTATTTTGTGTAAGTTACTGTAGTACCCCTTTAACATGTAATAATGCCTAATATAATGACACTTTAAATTGAACTGCTTAACGTAATAACAAATTACCTTGGTTGAAAAGTACAATTCTTTACTGTAGCATATTTGACACTAATTGTTAAGTCTCCCAAACCGGGTCGGGTCACACTTGTACCCTAAAGGTTGAACATGAAACTGGGGAGGGTGAAATAACAGGTTGATTAGCATTAAACAGCGGATTAATACCGCTAAATAATTCACCAAAGTGGGTGAATATTAAATTTAGATGATTAAAAGATAAAGCGCTGCGGATTCTGTTGGCGCTCTACAAATAACCGAAAATAATAATTATAAGATAAAGAATTTGAACTAGCGGGAAAATGTTAATTTACAGTGTTTTGGATGGTTTAGACACATGGCCCCTTCCTAGTCTCTCCCACCCCGTAGTAGCCATCAACTCTTTTAGATTCCAGTTTTAAAGCCTTGCTCAAAAGATAA
This sequence comes from Bombina variegata variegata, assembly GCA_905336975.1. Taxonomy (NCBI): domain Eukaryota; kingdom Metazoa; phylum Chordata; class Amphibia; order Anura; family Bombinatoridae; genus Bombina; species Bombina variegata. The sequence continues at coordinate 6,007 of CAJPDP010324992.1, forward strand.
AGGACAGCATAATTAAATAAAATACAATACCCCAGACCTCCCTGAATCTAAAATATGGCTTGTACCAGGATGAATGAGTATGCGTTTAGAGATAGGGTATACTCTCACATATAGCTGAGGATGAATTACCCTACTTATATGGGCTATTGTTATCTTTGTATGGAACTCCTGAACAGGGGGACCTGCTGCATGGTTAACACTAAGGGCGCACATTGTTTATATACTATTTACATGTACCATCCGATAAATTGTGTATACTGAATACCCAGATTGAGCTATGTGATTGAAGCTAAAAGTCATGTCCCTTAACTAAACATCAAACTAGATAGTCATCATTAACACATGGGGAGCTGAAAGGTAGAGCAAACCTGTCTGCATGTTTAAGGTATAATTAGAAAACAATGTCCATAATATTGTTTTTGCCTTTGGTAAAACCTAAGCAATAGGACCTTTATTAGAACAGGGTTTGTAGAGCTAGCAGCCCAGGCTCATATTTAGACATCCAACTAAGAAGTTATCATTAATTTATGGAAGGCTGGAAAGCACAATGTGACTGTTTATAGCAGAGAGAAGTTACACAATTCCCCTTTGAGTTTTGCTGAACTTGCCGCTGTGAGAATAAGAGCTCATGACGGAGCAGATGGTAAAAGGATGCCTTCGGGAGTAACCCCCTAGGTGTATCTTAGCCGCCGGGAACCAGGATATCAGGTAAGTGTGTGAGGTCGGGGTTGCATCAGTCCCTGCTAAAAAGGGCCCCACAGAAGACTGTAAGTCGCCAGTCATCACCGGAACTTTGGGTGTCTCTAAACAGTGCGTTGGGTGGTCAGTCGCATCCACACGTGCTAGTGTATGCTTCCCCACAGGTGCTCTCCTGGTCCCGATAGCAAGAAGGATAGATGCGTCATCCGTGTCTTCAATTCTTTGGTACCGCATGGAAACTTCCTGCTGCTCCATGGATGGTGTCTCCCTTGAATCTGATGTGCACATAGTAATCTCCGCCAAGCTGAGAGGAGACTGCGAGCGGCGATGCTGCGTGTCGTGCTCTATTGTGGTAACCATTTGCTTCTCTGGGTATAGTTGCTTTTGAGGGCAGGCGTTCATGAGGGATATAAGATGAGTGAAGTTATTTCCAATTTCTGAGCTAGAGCAACCAAAAGGGCCTGTACTCTGTTATGCATAGTCCCATCCATATTGACAAATGTTTTCACCCCCTAGTATTGGCAGTGAAAGGAATCTGCATTACCCGGCAGACCGGAGGGGGAAGATAAGCTGATGTAAAAAAGGCCGCTGCCATGCCTACCCAGACGTCTTGGATACTGGTTCCGTAGGTACAATCTCCATAGAATAGGTATAAGTCGGTTCACCTATACTTCACAAAGCCAGTTCCACTGAAAAGAATTCTCAATTTTAAGGTGGAGAATGAATAATCAGTATATAACTGTTATAAGGCCTGGAGCTTTTGAGTTGTGCGTCTGGCTATGGCGGCTGCTAGGACACGCCCCCGGGAAAATACTTTTTTAAGTAGATATTTAAATGAAGGCATTATACCTAGAGGTCTGAGAGTTTACAAAGTCCCAGCATTTGAAACAAATGATAAAACTTTTATGGATAAATGGAACGTTGCCCTCCATAAATTAACCTTAAAGATATTGAAAGAGAAATTGCCGCTCTAGAAATTGAATTAGATGCATTCCTAATCAATAAATCATGTAGTGATAAATTTGAAGAAATTAAAAATAGAGCTTAGGAAGGAGTTAGATGAACAAACTGGGGATTCAAAATTTAATAAATACCTCAGAGATAAGGAACATTTCAATAATGGCACTCAATATGTACAAATTAAAGAAAACAATCTTAACATCAATGGCCGTTCTGACAATAATCAATCTGATCAGACTAGAGAGAGACATTTTTCACAAAACAAACCCTGGGAGAAAAATAGATTGCATTCTAACTCCTATTCTAGAAGGTAAAGAGAACCTCAACAATATAATAAATACATTGTATCTAATCCTAAACATTATGAATCAAGATACAACAATAGTTATAATAACTTTGAAAGACAAAATGTACCTAATAATATTAGACAAGGCCATCATTATACAGGGAACCATTACAACTCCAGGGAAACAGAAGCTAATACCAAAGATCATTATAATAATGACTATCATCATATATCTTTTCAATCCAATTCTTATCAAAATGGAATACACCACAATAGATCATATCAAGAAAATACACGTCCTTTTCCACACGAGCTGAACCGAGACAGACACAAAATAGACACTTATCATACACCTACGAATCAAAATTGGACACATCAAAACAGGTACTCTCCCCTCCAGACAAATTATCCCTCAGACAGATCCAACCAAAAAAAAAAGGGAAAGGACACCAGATCTTGTAGGGGAGGGTGAGGAGGTAGAAGAAAGGCACAGAAGGAGGAGACAGATAGAATAGAGATCCACAATATATCATCCTGAAATATAAATTAATGAGAAAAAAAGTTCTAGCTAAAGGTCTAAAGTTTATACCCACACAAGTAGTGAATACCTTTCAACTGAGTATAGACATTTAGAAATGTATTAGAAATATTACTGTTAAACATGTTTTTGCTAAAAAAGATACACTCTGCTATATACCACCAGAAAATAACCCTAGATCTAAGTTTAAAAATCCATCCAGGTTTTATCCAAGCCATTGCAAGGGCTCAAGTGTAGATGTATTTGGTAAACTCATTTTGAAGGATATAGAAAACATACAAAAAAGACCAAAGTTTTCAAATATGACAAAGTTAGAATCTGACACATTGAAAAGCCTAAACAAAAGAGAGGACATCATAATTTAAGAAGTCGACAAGGGCGGCAGTATAGTTATTACGGATAGGGAATACTATATGCAGGAGGCAAATAGAATTTTATCAGATGGAAACACCTATAAAATCATTATGTGAAATGTTGACAAAGGCACTAGATAGAGAGATCATTTCTGAACAAGAATATGAATTCTTATACAAAACTGATTCCAATACACCAATTTTTAATTTTTTACCTAAATTACACAAAAACTTTGAGAAACCTCAAGGGCGTCCAATCATTAGTAGGATTGATTCTTTAACTTCAAATTTGTCTGCCTTCATTGATTTTTTTTCTAAAACCATATGCACAGAATTCAAAATCATATTTGAAAGATACTTCTCATGTCCTATATACTGTCAATAAAATTAAATGGGAATCAAATTTCCGTTGGGCCACCATGGATGTAACATCTCTATATTCTATAATAGACCACAAGCAAGGTCTAATGGCAGTTAAATGGAAATTAGAACAAGACCCTAATTTGTCCAAATCATTACTTGAGTTTATTATTTTAGCAATTGAATATATTTTAACACACATTTTTTTTTGGTTTAACAACACCCAATACTTACAAATTTGTGGTACAGCCATGGGCACCAGGTTCGCCCCAAGTTACGCCAATATTTACATGGACCACTTTGAACATCTATATGTATGGTCCAATCACGTATTTGGGGCGGACCTGGTGACATGGCGAAGGTATATTGATTATATCCTATGCATTTGGAAATGGGATCTAGAATCTCTTCAATTATTAATTTCACAGCTAAATAATAATAATATGAACATTATATTAACTCTAGAAATACATGAAACACGGGCTACTTTCTTAGATTTAGCTATCACAGTTATCGATGGCGTTATACACACAAAACCCCATTTCAAGCAATGTGATGTTAATGCTTATATAAAACATGATAGCCAACATCATCCTTCATGGCTTAAAGCTATTCCAAATGGACAGTTGCAACGCATAAGATGCAATTGTGATAAGGTAGAAGATTATGAGGAACAATCGAAGATATTAAAAACAAGATTTATACAAAAAGGATACAAAAAAGAAACCCTTCAATTATATAGACAAATAGTGAAGAATTTGGATCATGAACAATTACTACAGGGTCATAAACGAAAATTGACAGATATACAACCATTTCCTAGGTGTATAACTACTTTCAATTCTGGACATA
>CAJPDP010325178.1:0-10337 GCA_905336975.1 Bombina variegata variegata
AACATGATTCACAAAATCCAGACAACACATTGGAACATTTATAGGGACATTTAACACTTTGAGATGGTAATATAAGATGATGAACTCTATAAATAAAATAAACTCTGCAATATACGTTCATGATTTATTTTGTCCCCCTTTTCTTGTAATTCCATTCTAAAATTGTGAGCTTTTTAATTCTTGTTGAAATGGAAGTGCAGAACACTGTTATATTGCACACAGCCATTGGCTGCATACTCTACTGATTTGTTTCTAACTGTCCCTAATTGACTACAGCAGAGAAGGTAACCTAAGTTACAACATGGCAGCTCCCATTGTTTTATAGACACTAAAATGTTACACTTATTTTGATAATATTTAAACAGCTAATGAAACTAAAAAGTGCATCTACATGTTATTCACTAATAATTTATTTGAATGCATCATTCTTTATATTATTTAATATTCTTAATGGGACTGGAAACACTGGTATTATCAGTATTCCGATAGAGAATACAATAGTGTGACCTTATTAAGATAATTATAATATAAAAAATACAAAATATTGTTAATTGTTAAGTTTGTTTGCTGACATCAATGTCAAAATAAGACAAGCACATTCTTACCTAGGAAATGTCTGGGGTTCTGTTCAATCCAATGAAATGGTCACTTGGATTGGCTACTTTAGTAAAGGCGCTAGACAGCAAAATGTATAAATATAAATCTTTTAATATTCAAAGTTCATGTAAATTATCATTAGAAAAATGAGTTGTTTTGACTAACTTCTAACATTTAAAGGGACAGTTTAGGAAAAATTAAACTTTCATGATTCAGATAGGGCATGCAATTTTTTTTTTTTTTTTAAATAATATTTTTATTGAGGTATATATTGCATAAATACAACTCAAAAATTAAGGAGCAACCAAGACAATTCAGGAAACACAAAACACACAAAAAAAAAAGAAAAACAGTTAACTACTTGCTTCATAATCAGCTTAACGTTAGCATGTAAAAAATAAATCTCTTGTTTTCCATTATAACTTTGAATTCTTATACAGATTCTTCCTCTCAACTAAATTATGCCTAAGCGATGTGGCCGTACCGGCTAGGGTATAGGGAGAGAGGGGGAGGGGAAAAAAAAAAAAGGGGGGGGAAGGAAAAAATGATTGTTACCAACGATCTAATAATACTATTTCGGAATGTCTAAAGGGATGAATTAATTGGTCTATTTCCTCTGGAGAAAAGATCTTGATAAATGTGGACCATTTTTTGAAAAAAATAGATATTTCCCTTTTGGAGAATAAAGTCGTATCCATCTGTTCAATAATGCATTGTTTTTTTCATATAATTTTTAATTTCTGAGATACTGGGAACTGAAGGATCTTGCCACTTCTTAAAAATTAGATTTCTTGCTGCCAGGATTGTCACATTTCTAGCTTTTTTGTGCTCAGGAGTCAAAGGGGGTTCTATGAGAAAGACAACCTCTGCCAAAGAGAGAGAGACAGCAGGTATCTTCAAAACCTTAATGAGCCAAAATTCTATTTTATGCCAAAACTGTTTTATCCGAGGGCAAGACCATATCATATGGATTATATCAGCTGCCGGGTGCGCACACTTAGGGCATACATTAAATTTATGATTATGCCATTTAAACCCCTTTAGTGGGGTGTAATAAGATCTATAGAGTAGTTTAATATGAGATTCTCTCCAACTTGTAGATAGAGTGGTTTGCGTTATTATGGCTAAAGATTTTTCCACCTGATCCACCTCAATGTCTAATTTTGGGGACAGAAGATTCCATTTTGTGGTATCTGGTGTAAATTAGATTCTCCAACTTGACTGGTCACCAAGTCATAACAGATTGAGATGGATGATAAGTCATTTTTAACAAGGATAGGCCAGTTATCTAATTTCCCCCAGGACCAGGACCAGCCAAATTTCTCAGTGAGTGAAAAGAGATAATGTCTGGCCTGGAGGTAAGCAAAAAAATCCTTATTACTTAGGAGAAATTCCTGTTTCAATCTATCAAAAGTTTTTACTGATAGGGTGTCTTGGTCTGTAAGTTGAGTCATACAAGTCAAGCCCTTCTCATGCCAAACCTGAAATACTTGAGATTGTGAACCTCCTTGAAATTCTGGATTACTACATAATCCTTGGAATTTTGGGATAGAAAGGTCAATACCTAGTTTCTGCCCAAGTTTTTTCCAAGCCTGTATTATTGTGTATATAGAGCTAAAATGTTTCATTTCCTTCGGAATTAAATGTGCCTGCCAATTAATTAAAGCTGTGGGTTTATAAGGATATAAGATATTTAATTCAAGCTTATTATTAGTAAAATAGTCCTTATTCAAAATCCAGTCTATCACAATGCGTGAAAGAAAGACCAGGCTATATTTACTGAGGTCAGGGAGAGCCATTCCCCCGAACCTTTTAGGGAGATAAAGTTTATTTAAAGAGATTCACGGTCTTTTACACTTCCAGATGAAATATCGGAGAGCCCTATTCAGGCTTTTCCAGTCTTTGGCTTTCAAGATGACCGGAATATTTTGTAATGGATAGAGAATTTTTGGAAGGAGAACCATTTTAAATAAGGCAATACGTCCTGACAAGGAAAGTGGGAGGTTTTGCCAGCTTCTCATATACTCTTTTATTCTAAGTAAAATGGGAGAAATATTAAGACTATACCATCCTTGTGGATTAACTGATATGTTAATTCCTAAATACTTAAAATGAGACAGAACTTCTTTAAAAGGTGACACAGAAAGAGAAGCCTCATTTTTTCTGATCCACATTAATTCTGACTTAGAGATATTGATCTTGTAGCCTGTAAAGGTTCCAAAGGCGTTAGTAATGGAGAGTAATCTTGGGACATTAGTTCTTGTATTGGAGATGTAGATTAACACATCATCCGCATATAATGCAATTTTTTGTTCTAAAGAGACAATTTTTATCCCCTGCAATAACTGTCTGACCTTATGGGCTAAAGGCTCCATCGCAAGATCAAATAAAAGAGTTGATAACGGACATCCTTGTCTTGTACCTCTCTGAAGATTAATTAAATTAGATTCTAAATTGTTGATAGTTAGTTTTGTTGAAGAGTTTTTGCAAAGGTTATTGATGAAGGAGATAAAGTTATCTTTAAAGCCAAATTGAGATAAAGAAGTTAAGATATGTTGATGATGCACCGAGTCAAACGCTTTTTCTGCGTCAAGCGCGATGATTGCTATATCTGTCTGATCTTGTAAGGAAATTTCTCGATGGTTATAGAAATGATCAAGAACTAACAATAGTTCTCTAACTTTAGCTGCTAGGTTGCGCTTGGACAAAAAACCCGCCTGGTCTTTATTAATAAGAATCCCTATCTCTCGTTGAAGTCTCTTGGCTAGAATTGATGATAATAGCTTATAGTTGGAGTTGAGTAGTGCAATGGGCCGATAGGACTCCTTTTTCAAGGGATCTTTCCACGGCTTCAAAATTAATGTTGTAGTAGATGCAGCGAAAGTCGAAGGAATAGAGTTGTTTTCTATATAAAAGTAATTAAAAAGGTTCTTTAAATGTGGGGTAATAATCGGAGCTAAGATCTTAAAAAAATCATTAGGGAGAGAATCCGGACCAGGGGCTTTGTCCAGGCTCAGCTCTTTAATAGCATGAAGAATCTCTTGATCAGAAATAGGGGCATTGATTTTGGTTACTGCTTCATTGTTCAAAAGTGGGTGATCAAGCCCTCTCCAGAAAAGTTCTGATGCTTCTGTATCTGATTCCCTGAAAGAATATAGATCTCTATAGTAAGTATAGAAAGTATCAAGAATTTCTTTTGTATTCTTAAGTAAAATATCTTGTTCCAAAAGGGAGTCAATGGAAGAGCTCCCCTGTACATTCTTAACTAGTTTTGCCAGTAGTTTACCTGCCTTGTCACCATGCCTATAGAATTTGGCTCTAGATTTGAAGTCGGCTTGAACTGAAATATGCATTAAAAGAGTATCTCTCTCTCTCCTTTGGCAGAGGTGTATCTCCTCCAATTTGCAGATGTGGGTTGGGCTAAGTATTTGTTATAGGTATTGGTGAGCGATCTCAATACTTCACTTTCTCTGAGAGCAGTTTTCCGTTTAAGATTGACCATATATGCAATAATGTCCCCTCTTATTACTGCCTTACCTGCTTCCCATAATATACTTGGGTCGTTGACTGAACCAAAGTTTAGGGAGAAAAATTCGGTAATTCTAGCGGTTAGCAAGTTTTTAAATTTTAGATTTTTAAACAAAAATTTAGGGGAAAAAAAACGGCGTGAGGTGTGAAGTTTAGTATATAGTGGGATATCTAATATGATTGGGGCATGATCTGAGATGGTAACTTGTGTAATTTTACCTGTAGCACCGATTTTTAATAGGTTCTCGCTCACTAGGAATAAATCAATTCTAGACAAAGAATTCACATTTCTGGCCTTACATGTGAACTCTCTTTGAGTTGGGTTCTGAATCCTCCAGATGTCTTTAAGAGCTAAATTCCTGAACAAGGTTTTAAACATTTTACCTTCCAATTTATCCCTCTTAGACATATAAGTGATATGTGCTTGCCTAAACCTATCGAGGGGAATCTGTGAAGCCATATTGAAATCCCCTGCTATAATTATATTACCTTCACCTAATTGTAAAATGTTTGACTGTAAATATTCCCAGAAGCTTAGCTCAAATTTGTTGGGAGCATATAGATTGCAAAGTGTAAATACTGAATTAGCCAATTTAATTTTCAAAATCAAGATTCTGCTTTCTGGGTCAGAAAATTCTGATATTACTTCATATAAAATATTCTTCCCCAATAAAATAGCCACCCCCCCCTTTTCCTACCTATACTTGGTGTAAAGAATACTTCCTTAACCCAAGAAAATCTCAACTTTAAGGATTCTTCTGCGTTCAAATGTGTCTCCTGAATAAAGGCAATATCCGAATTCAGCCTCCTTAGTTGTGAGATTATCATTTTACGCTTTATTGGAGTTGAGATGCCTCCAACATTCCAAGAGGATAAAATCAGTTTTTTTACTTTAGTCATGATTTAATACAACTGAGGGAAGAGAGAAAGAAAAAAAAAAAAAAAAAGGGGAAGAGGAACCTCGCCCCTCTATCCCCATCCCCCTGCCCCTATTCATCAGAGACAGCTGAAAAGAGAGAGGCAGCAGATACATAAGTCTAACATACATTTGAAATAGCATCATCAACCAGAATGAAAAAAATTGTTCCAAAATATAACACCTTATTTTAATTATTTGACACATTTTTCAGAATAAAATTTTTCTGCCTCAGAGGCAGTGTCAAAGAAATATGTGTGGCCCTGAGCTTCCACCTTAAGCCTAGCTGGATAAATGACTATAGCAAAAAATCCTTCTTTAATCAACCTACCACAGATTGGGGAGAGTTCCCTTCTTTTCAGAGAAGTTTCATAAGCAAAATCCTGGAAAACCAGGATTTTGGTTCCTTCTAACAAAATAGGTACATTCTTACGAGATGCTTGCATGACTCTGACTTTGTCCTGATAATTTAGATATCTCACTATTATGGGTCTAGGTCTAGATTTGTCACCAACTAGCACAGGTGACCTCCCCAATCTGTGGGCTCTCTCTACAGCTAAAGGCAGTGATTCTTGCGCGATATTCAAAAGCTGAGGGAGAGTCTCAGCTGCAAATTTCAATAATTCTGTGTAATGTAGAGTTTCAGGGACCCCAATTATTCTGACATTGTTTCTCCTGGACCGATTTTCTAAATCCTCAATCTTGTTCTGTAATTCTATCAAAGAGAGGGAGTTTGCCTGTAGTTTAGTATCATGTAAAGCTGTAAGGTCTTCAAGATCAGACACTCTCTGTTCAGCCTCTTGTTTCCTAGTCGAGAACTGCTTGACCTCCATAGAGAGTGTATGTAAATCTTGTTTTTATCTCTAGCCTAAGAGACTCAAATTTCGGGTTCAGGGCTTCTATGATGTTGTTCACTAGTGTCTGTGAGTTTGTAGCATCATTGGGCCTTCTGGTAGGGCAAGGTTCAGGGTGTAGGTCAACCAAGGTTTCAGCTACTGTTTTATTCCTCCTATCCCTGGGTCTGGAAGCCATGGTTGGTGAAGGGATTTTGTGGTGCGTTGGTGAGTTTAAGAATCTATCTATTCTATTAAGTGAAAAGAATGTGCAACGCAAAAAAATTTTTAAAAAGAAAATGTGAGGAAATTATCTTAGTGCTTAAATTGTGACTGGGAAAAGGGAAAAAAAAAGGGGGGGAAGGGAAAGAGAGGGAGGAAGGGGGGAGGGATAGGGGGAGTGAGGAATTGGGGGAATTAAGTGAGGAAGTGCCTAATCAGATTCAGTGATAAGGGGGTGTTAAGACCACCAGAGATTCTCAGTCCCAGAGGTTGAAGGATTACCTCTAAGTCAATTGAGACCAACCGTGAAGCCCCTACCCTTCTAGTTTAGGTCTTGGCACAACTATTTCTAGTTAACTATGTTGTCTAGGGAGCCCTTTACAGTTTAGCTTCCCAGCTGGTGTCGTAGATTATTTCAAACTTAGTATAACTAGGAAGTTAAATTTGAGTTTTCAATTAAATGGGTTCCGAGTTTCTTATCTCACATCAAACTTCACTTCAGCTTAGTATGTTATGGGAATCAAATTGCCCTCTAAAAAGGGTCTGAGCCAATTTCAGCTTTTATTTAATGGCTGGGCTAAGTAATTCAACTCAAAATATAATCGCCCCCTTCTATGAGTCAGAGTAATACAATAAGAAAAATCAGTGAGAGTTTACCCAAGCTCATTCCAGATTAAATAATTAGATTCATTAGGAGACTAAAAAAATATGAACAGAATTATCCCCTTTCTTAATTCACAGGGTTCAAAAAGCATGTAGGGCAATAAGATACGCTTTCAATTCTTATATTCCACAGTTTTATATTAACAACACACAATAAAAAAAAAAAAAGGAAAAAAACCAACCACCACAAAACCAAAATTGCAGGAAAAACTTAAAAAGAGAATGTCCAACAGGTTATATTCAAACTTGTAAGCTGTTTATATGGTTGTCTCTTATGTAACAGACTTAAAGTAAAAAATGAGGCGAAACAATTAAGTTAGACTAAGAGAACAGAAAGTGGGGGAATCCAATAATTATTTATGCCTTCTGATGCCTGTATAGAGCTATATGGCTAAGAGTTAAATAAGGGGTGATGGAGTCATAGATAGCTGTAGAATGATTTACGCTCACCCCTCTGCGGAGAAGCTCTTCCCAAACACCTCTTAGTCTCCAGCCTTATTAACGGGACAGACTCCTTTAACCAATGACCCTGTACTGAGTTCCAGAGATTATCCAGCCCTCAGCCTCTAAATTGCAGAAGATCGTGAAGAGGCCGTAAGCTCCATCAAGAGTAAAGAGAGCCGGGACCTTACAATAAGTTCAGGCTTAATATCGGTAACTGGGAGCACAAAACACCGCTCGAACTCACCCAGACGGTTCTGTCTCAGCTACAAAGCCTGCAGCTCCTCACCTGCACCCTCCACGATGAGCAAACAAGCAGAGAACACCTGACAATGTGTCGATGGGCGGAGCAATATCCAGTGCTCTCAGCCTCAGGCGCCCCCGGGTCCCAACCAAGGCATCTGATGCAGGGAGGTGGGTAAAGACCACTCTCACCAGTGCTTCTTACTTAAAGCTGATTGAGCTGAGCAGAACAGTAAGCCGATGGTCTCAGCCTCAGGCGTCCCCGGATCTCACACAAGACATCCGATGCAGGTAGGTGGGTAATGACTTTATCTTGCCATCCCTTCTTACTTCCAGCTGATTAAGCTGAGCGGAGCAATGAGCCAATGCACCCAGCGTCAGGCAACCCCGGATCACAAACAGGGTATCCGAAGCAGATGGATAGGAAGGAACTGCATCACGCCCGCACTTCTTGCTTCCAGCTGATTGAGCTGTCTACCCCCCTAGCGCAGCACCGGTGGAAGGGGGGGACCGCTTCTAATGTCCTTTAGTCTAAAAAATTCCAAGCTTTTTCGGGCTATCTACCCCCCTCACGCAGCACCGGTGGGAGGGGGGGACTGCCACAATTGGTCTTAGCTTCTTGATAGCTCCTACACGCGATGACCTGCGTGGAGCTAAACACAACGAGTATTGTAACGTAGCGCAAGTCGCAAAAAGCACTATGAGAGTCCCTCAAGGCACAAACTGAGCCGGCTGCAGTGTCTTTACCCTCGGTTGTTGAGGTTCCCGGCGCGAGAACTACCGCCAATGGGTTACCTGCAGGGAGCAGAGCTTGTGCTACACAACCTGTACACAAGCTCCTCCTCCGGGAGGGCATCCAATTTTAAACAACTTTCTAATTTACTTTTATCATCAAATTTGCGTTGCTCTCTTTGTATTCTTTGTGTAAAGCTAAACCTACTGCAGGCAGGCACATATGCTAATTTCTAAGCCATTTAACTGCCTCTTATCTCAGTGCATTTTGACAGTCTTTGACAGTTAGACACTGCTAGTTCATGTGTGTCATATATATATATATATATAAAATTGTGCTCACTCCTGTGGGGTTATTCAAGAGTCGGCTATGATCGGCTAAAATGCATCCCTGCCAAAAGAACTGAGATAAGGGGACAGTCTACAGAGGCTTAGAAACAAGGTAATAACAGAGGTAAAAATATATTTCTATAACAGTGTTGGTTATGCAAAACAGGGGAATGGATAAAAATGGGATTGTCTATCTTTTTAAACAATAACAATTCTGGAGTAGAAAGTCCCTTTAACAACTGGTGAGGCATTAAATAGAGATGAGGTTAATAATTATCTTTAATATAACTTTACATATTCCCATATAGCGCCAGATTACGAGTGGAGCAATAACAGTTAAATGAAAAATAATAATATATTATAATAAAATAAAAGATGTTAAACAAATATTGCACTGAAATGTTATAAGTGCTCAAAGATATGGGGTCTCAGGTGTTTGCTCTAAAAAAAGAAGACAGGCAAAGGACTTTAACTTTGACATACATACATATACATATCTAAAGATATTCACTTGTTTCCACTTGTAATCTGGCCCATATGGTTGTAAATCTAAAAGCTGTTCAAAGTATTAATACTTATCTAAATGTTTTATGCAAGTAGAAGAAATAAAAGCCTTAAAGGGACATTCCAGCCAAAACTTGAATCCACATGGATGCATTTCATTTTAGAATTGAAAGTTTTAGGTAAGATATATGTATCTAACAAATATGCTTCTATTCTAAAAATAATGCCTCTATGTGCTTTTAAATTTTGAATGGAATGTCCCTTTAATATCAACATATTAACTTATGGTATGCATTATTATTTAGACAACAATATAATTAGAACTACAATTTATTAAAGAACTCACCAGATTCAACCATATACTTCACGCACCAAATTGACAAAAAATGGTTTAAAGAAACAGTTTAGTCAAAAATAAACTTTTATGATTCAAATAGGGCATGTCATTTTAAACAACTTGTAATTTTAAAAAACAACTTTAAAATGTACTTTTATCATCAATTTTGCTTTGTTCTCTTGGTATTCTTAGTTGAAAGCTAAACCAAGGTAGGCTCATATGCTTATTTCTTAGCCCTTGAATGCATGTTGACAGTTTTTCCCAACTAGAGGGCGTTAATTCATGTGTGCCATATAAATAACATTGTGCTCATGCCCGTGGAATTACCTATGAGTGACGAGTCAGCACTGATTGGCTAAAATGCAAGTCTGTCAAAAGAACTGAAATAAGGGGGCAGTCTGCAGAGGCTTAGATACAAGGTAATCACAGAGGTAAAAAGAGTTTTAATATAACTGTGTTGGTTATGCAAAACTGGGGAATGGGTAATAAAGGGATTATCTATCTTTTTAAAAAATAAAAATTCTGGTTTAGACTGTCCCATAATTTTATCAAATTGAAAATGTGGGTGATTTTTCCAACCAAAAAAAATTATCCCTTTTAATTACATCTCATGTTTTAAATTTGCTAATCAATACATATATTTCGGTTTGTTATTTTAAGAATTTTAATGTTTGGCTTGTTTATTAAATGCGTTTAAATAACATATATAAAACAACATTACAGGTATAAAAATTTGTAATTACATTGAAAATGGTATGAGTTGATTTTTAAACGTCACAATTTAATATTAATATAAGTGATAATATGTATACAGTATTATATACATGTTTAAGAGATCATATAGTTTTCACAGTGAAATGTCTATTTAGTGATGTTGCGAACCTAAAAATTTCGGTTCGCGAACGGCGGACTCGAACTTCCGCAACTGTTCGCGAACCGGCGAACCGGACAAACCGCCATTGACTTTAATAGGCAGGCGAACTTTACAACC
>CAJPDP010325244.1:0-10396 GCA_905336975.1 Bombina variegata variegata
AAATTTAGATCTGTATATATCTATATATAACCATCTATATATATATATTTATAGATATAGATATATATTGTACTAAAATAACATCAGATATTTGTAGAACTGGAAATATGTATTTATGAATAAAAATAACATATTCTTCTATGTGAAGAACATTGGAATGTGAAATGTTATTTTCATATCAAGATAGCACATTTCTAACACCTGTGACCTTATATCTTTGAGCCCTTATAACTTTTTTGAGCAATATTTTTTTAAATAATACTTATTAGATAGTGTTAATATGAGTGTAACTGTATTTTAAATGTATTTTTCTGTTTCATGAAACGGTTAAGCAGAGCTCTGAGGACTCGCGTTAACTTCAATTGCGCTCAAGCAACTGCGTTTACTTTAAGCTTGGAAATAGAGCACTACATCCGACGAATGCAATCACTCGCGATAAACCCCATTTCACTAGCACATTACTGTTAGCGCGCCATTCGTAATCTGGCCCACAATATTTAATGATGCATAGAAGGGAAAAACATGCAATGCCACGTTTTCGTGTGATTTACCTTTAATATGTTTTTCTAGTTCTCCTAGACAGGCTGGAGAACATCATGTAGAATAAAGAACATTGACTTTGCTACAGTTTGTAATTCTAATCAATGTAGACTGAAACGTGTGAGAACTTCCCCTGCTATTGTGTATGTGTTTTGATTCTTGTTTTCAATAAAACTTTTGAATAAAAACATCTTTAAACAACTACAGAACTGATCTGGGAATTACATTGCTTTATCTGCCTCTTTCTACACTGTGATAACTCAATCAGTAGTGTAACTAATGAATATCTGTCCTTAATCGGCCATGTCAGAGAAGATAGGATAGCAGGTAAATAAAAAGGAAAGTCTGGTTCCTTAAAAGTCATAACTTTTATTGGACAATATTAAAAACATCCAATGGAGTACACAGCAATATAAACGATACAGAGAAGTGTTTAACAGATGGCTTACGCGTTTCGGCTTGTAGCCATATTTATAGCCTGACTGGATATGCCTAACATACACTATTTAAAATAACAGCTCATTGCTAATTGGTTAAAGCAAAACACAGCTCTCAGAGTATTACCTGAACATTAATTATCTCATTAAAAGCCTATCACATCTAGCTAAACAGTCTTAACAAAAAGCACATAAGAGCAAATAAAATATAATGGATTAAGTGAAAGGAATAAATGGTTCTTCACAGAAAATATATATACATATTAGTAACATATCATATGATCTAAGGAAACATGAAGTATACATATAGAACTCAAGGGGTCGTACATTGTGTAACTTGGAGCAGAGAATTAAACAAAGCCATACTAACCTTTGATAATCAACTAAATGCATTGATAATAAGTATGCATCACAGATATATAATATTGTAAAATCGTAGCTACTATTAAGTAACAGAAAGTATCAAAAATGTATCAACACACACATATATATATATATTGCAGCCTGTGAATGTTGTATTGATATGAAGTAAAGATAACCCTCAATTATCAGATATAGACAACATGGGAAACATAGAATAGATAGAACATATAGATCATATGGATTATATAAATATTGTGAAATGCAGCACAGATGCGCAATAGGATGCCAAATAGGGCAAATCATCTATTATTCCCAAAAGTTGATTGTCATAACGGGAGTTAAGTCCAAGAGGTACCCTGGTCTTTAGTTTTAGTATCCAATAGACTTCCCTTTTAGCCACTGCCAGTAATTGATCCAGGTCACCTCCCCTTTTAGGTCTCAAAACTTTATAATGCACCATTTGAAGGTGTCCAGTTTGTTGTTATGTTTTTGAGCAATGTGTTGAACCAAAGAGGTAGATGATCTGCCAATCGAAATAGCAGACATATGTTCTCGAATGTGGGATTTCATGTCTCACAAAGTGAGACCCACCACATATTAGACCTCCCATTAGTCACACACAATAAAATAAATGACATATGTAGCAGTGCAATTGAGACAGAGAAGATAAGACAAGTATATATATATATATATATATATATATATATATATATATATAAGATGCTTTATATGAGGTATGTTCCTGGATTGCAATGAAAAGGAAAAACAAAGAAAATTGTGCATACAAAATGATAATATAAATGTTTATGAAAATGATTTATTATGTATACAGATATTTTGCAGTGTTTAGTTGCAGATATATTCTATGCATATATAAATAATAGACGTGTGCATTCAGAGGTCTCGGATACCTCAGAATGCTCGAGAAAGCAGCACTTCGTGCTGGTGGACTATTTTCAGAGCCAAATTTATACTTGTTATACAGCAACACACTAAAATTTGTGCAAATCCAGATTTTAGTGTGTTGCTGTTTCACAAGTATAAATTTGACTCTGTAAATAGCCGAGGTATCCGAAACCTCCGAAAACACACATCTGATAAATAATCACTTTAAATGGACATTAAACACTTAATACATTTTATGCACCTCCCTCAAATTATGGGTGCTACCATTTAGGAAACTAGGTTACACTGTAGGTATTTGAAGAAGAGTTACTGCACATGTGCAAACACATCAGTACTGAAATGCAATGAAAGCCAGATTTCAATATGGCGGCACCATGACTAGAGAAAGGCAGGGAATAACCCCAATTCTAAGATTACAAAATCCTTTTAGTGTTTAATATCCTTTTAATGAGGCCTATTTATCAAATGTCTGTCAGATCTGATCCGACAGTGCCGATCAGGTCCGACAGACATCGCTGAATGCGGAGAGCAATACGCTCTCCGTATTCAGCATTGCACCAGCAGTTCTTGTGAGCTGCTGGTGCTACGCAGCCCCCTGCAGACTCGCGGCCAATCGGCCACCAGCAGGGGGGTGTCAATCAACCCAATCGTACTCGATCGTGTTGAATTGTGGCGATTCCCGTCCGGCTCATCAGAGCAGGCGGACAGGGTTATGGAGCAGCAGTCTTTAGACCGCTGCTTCCTAACTGCTGTTTCTGGCGAGTCTGAAGACTCGCCAGAAACACGAGCCCTCAAGCTCCGTACGGAGCCTGATAGATAGGCCCCAATGTCTTTTTCAGTTGTTTGCTAAGGAGAGATGCAAAACTCTTCCCCTTAATTATCTGTCATCTTTATGGATGAGCACTATATGTATTAGAAAATTGGGATCAGTAATTTAGGTGAATGTTAAATGAGCAGAATAGGAAAACAGCCAATTGGCATTTTACTGTAATTTGTTCCACTTTAACATTAACCATTTTACCTGCTGGAGTGTATTAACTTGTTTACATATAACTCATTTACCTTTATTTTGTCTTTTGAAATAGCTGCTTTTGCCTTTTGAAACCACAGCATATACTGAAAATGTCAATGTTGCAATAATGACTAAAGAAAAGCTATGTAAACAAGATGCAACAAATAAAAGCTAAAATGAGTTGCAATGTAAATAATAAAGAAAAAATGATGCTCCTAACTGTAAAATAATATAAACATTAAATACAATATAGAGGTTATGGATGATTTGAAACAACCGAAAACAAAAGCCCTTACTATGTTGAAAACTGAGTTGTAATACTTTATAAATGCATAAAGAGTTCATGAGGCAAAAGCTTGGTGACGTAAATGTTGACACATTTTAATAGAAAACGCTAAAATGAAGATCTCTGGCAAATGAGTGCTGTTACAAGGGCGCTGATGCAGGTCAGGTTTAATATAAAAACACATATTTTCAGTTTAAGCCCCCAGTTCATGAAACAAAATACACAGAAGAGTTATTTCATGACAAGTTTTGCAGCCAGGTGTGTGCATGTGAAAAGTCATGTAATTGTTTTCCAGACATTCAATAGTCATGAAAATGAGGAAATTTGTCTTTCCTTGTTTCCTTTTATTATAAAAAAGGAAGAGTCTACAGTGCAAACATCTGCTACACAGTGATAAAACTCACAGGGTGTCTTGAGAGAACATGTCCTTTCAACGTTTACTTCTGGCTGACTTTCCATCTTGTAAAGTTTTATTCTGCAAACACCTAGCATGAAACATGGAAAGAGCTGTGAGATTTTCTAAGGCTTCCTTCAAGTTTTAACCTTACGTGGTGAGGAAAGGATCTCCGTTTTTATTTCTTGCAGCCCATGAACTCACTTGTGTGGAGTTTCTGGAACTTCAAATAGATGCTCCTAAAAATAACACAGGGTATCTCTCACTTTGCTATGTTTGTCACATAAAGTTGTGTGGGTGCACTAAACTGTAAACAGATTTAAGGAAACCTCTTCTTCCTTGACCTGGGCTAAAAGTGAAAGTAGGAGAACACATCAAATGGGAGCAGAACATGATACCAAGATAGAGAATGATGAAGAGACACGAAGTAGGGTTATTCTGAACTTCCACAATTGAGAAGTAGAATCCATTTCTTTCTCCTTGGACTGGGTCCTCAATCTTTATAGTGATATGTGTTGGAATTGTTGGGTTTGTATGATTTGCAATCATTCAGTTTTATAACTGTATTTGTCTCATGTATGAGTATGTTATCCAGTATTAGGTGGTTGTTTAATAGGTAAATTACACAGGTAAATTAATTAAACAGATAAACTAGTTCTTACCAAGGATAGTTTACTTTTCTCAAAAGAAAGATAAGTACTGTGAGCTTGTTTCTATGGGGCAAGCACCATTATTTTTCTCCCAACAAGCATAAGCTGCTTATTGTTACAAGTGTTGTTTAGAAACAAATTGTATTAGTGGTCTTACATTTTTTTCTAATTGTGAAGGTGGAAGTGGATATTTGTCAGGTTTTATTCCCTCTATAGTTTGCCGTACAGGGATTGCACATGACCCATGCTGTATACAAATACTGCATTTTGCCCTAGTGAGAAAAAGGTTCTTCAAAAAATTGCATAATGGAATACAAAGAATGGGTAGAGCAAAGTTTCCATTGGTGGTCTTAATAGATTTTGGTCACTCATTAGATATAAAACAAGCTGTCGAAAATTATTTTTATTTTGAGTTTGCCAAACTAAACCAGCAGAAGGTGGGTTTTGCTCCAATTAAAGTCAGTATTACCAGAAAAACAATATTTGTGCATAGTTTACAATGAACCAACCAATGGCTTTCAGCTTGTGGTATGCAGCTGTAAATGGATTCAACTTCACTCTCCTAGATGTAAATTATCAAAATTCCCTTTTCGACTAGTATTTTAAAATGTAAAAAAAAACACTATTTCAATACGTTTAAAACACTACTGATCCCTACTCATACTGGAACATTTGAAGGTGAATCATCATTATAGCCTCACTATACAATTGTGAGATAGAGATTGTTAAACCTAAGAAGTGATAATATATGTGTTGAAGCACTACATCACACTAATAACTCATATTCTTATATATTGCTGTATGAATCTTTGGAGAACAATGCCATAATATTAGATGACTTATGCATGCCTGACATGACCGCATATTAGCCGTATGCTATTATTATACACAATTTCATATCCTTATTATGGCATTCCCAGTATAATTTCTTCCTCAGTATAACCACACCACTATTTCTGGATACCCAGATACCCTGTATTAAGTCTGTTTGTTGCTGATATTACTATCCCTTATTCATTTATTCTCTAACCCATACTCTAAATTAGGACTTTGGTCGCTAACTGTTAGCAAGCTCCCTACACATATGTTTTTTACTGTGTGGCACAACTAGATGTGGAATTTAAAGACATAATAACCACCATTATAGTATATGGTTGCCTAAATTGTTTTTATTTACTTTCCCATTTTTAAATGACTTAATAAAAGTTACATTTTATTCCAATTGATCTGCCTTACTAGTCTGGGCAGAGAGAGCCTGAATGCATACTTAGTGGATTTCTCTTTCCATCACTTGTTTGGGGTGATTGAAAGTCCCTGCTCTCACGCAATTGCTTCCCCAAGAGTGATTGAACATCAAAGCTCTTCTGCAGTCTTAAATGTTGCCAAGTGGCAATTGCAGGTGGACAGGTTCTCTGCTTGAGAACTTGTATGTCTGCTGCTTGATACATTTTCCTGTTAGACATGCTAGTATCAGTCTAGGTATAATGGTGGGGGGGAAAAGAGGTCATCCTGCTGCCAGGTTTGTGTGTTTTATATATTGTCACCACTGTTTAATTCATTTTGCAGAGCCATCACTTTGGTACCTTATACCATGCAGAAATTAACCATCATTTGCTATGTTGTGCAGAGCCACGACTTTGGTACCTTATACCATGCAGAAATTAACCATTATAGTTATTATAGTTATAATAAATTAGATTAGAAGTCAAGAATTTGATGTGATAATGGAAATCTATTTTCCCTGTTAATATAGATAAAATAGTTATCTATAGCCGCTTAACATAACTAGAACATTTTGTTAAGAAACACTACTGTTAGGGTATATAAATTTATTCGGGTGGGTGGGTTAGGCAGCAAAATGTGTCTTTGCCTGTGTAACCAAAAATCCTAACATCGCCCTGTGTGAGATTGCTCATTTTCCTCTAAAAATGACCAAGGTGCAGTACATTAAATTAAAGTGGGGTTTTGATTATGCTGATCACCTTGTATAATATCTGTGCACTTGTCAAACCAAAGTATTAAACTGGAAGAAAAACGAAGGCCAATAACATTTTACACCAACCAAATGATTTACCGATTTGTGTTTCACAGTTAACACCAACTATGGAAACATGGCCTGAAACGGATTTCAAGATAAACTTTATTTAATCAGTCAGCAAAGATTGTTCATTTATGTATTGCTAAAGATCTGCAAAATGTTGTGAATGCTTTTAAATCTGTAGAAAAACATGCACAGTTTTGCAGGCTCAGGACACACCTCTTAAAAATGTCTCTTGGATGTTGTTTATCTTAATTTCTTTGACATAAACTCCTCTTCATACCAACCAATCACTGTGCAGCACGTAAAGGTACAAACAAAAAGTCTCCCCAGAACCAACTTGAATAAAAAGTGACCTTTATTCCATCCTTGGTTCAGTAAACAATGAGCAACGTTTTGGGTTATCAGCCTTAACTCGTTCTGTGTGATCTTTTATTGTAGCATGTAGGGGTGTCAGAATTCTGCATTTCACAGAATGTACACCAGTCTGTATGAGGGGAGTGGAAACACTTCAATATTCAGAGTTAAATTACAGGAAAACCAGGCAAAATAAATTATGAAATTGCATTAGATTTTTAGATTATTTTTTTAATTTTTTTTATGGTGAATGAAATTTTCAATTTATTGTCCTTATAAATTCCATTCAAGTGACTGCACAGTTTCATCCATGCCCAGTGTGTTAATATATTTTATGCATTTACTATGCCACTTTTGTATTGTGCTATATAAAATATCAGCACCTGTATATCAAGACTAATAGTTTTATATTAATACATTTAAATGTTGTGTTTTTATTCAGATATCTTTAAAAATATGGGAGTTAAACAATATTGTCCTATCTTGTTTAAATCCATTTAATATCATGACCACAAACTGCAAAGAAATGTGTCAGTTCTAACCACAAAATCCATGTTTAACCTTTTTAAATGCACCATTGATAATCAAGTAATATGAGATTTAGTGTTATCCAAGATAAAAGTCATTATAGTCTGCTGCCTTAGTGACATGCAGATTGTAAGGTCATTATCTCTTATAGCTTTTAACAGGCAGCATTAACAGAACCAAAATAATAATAAAATTTTCATGGTGCAATTATTCAAGGTTTACTTCCACTGTATAACAGTAAGTAGTTAATTTCATGCTGGACACTTTGCTTTTTGTGGTTAAATAATTAATAACACTGATACCCTATCAATATTTGTTCTTTTAATGGTTAAACATGTGTTAATAATTTAAGCATCTATGGACGACCTGTGTGCACTCCTGTGATTTTTGAAAGCCCCAGTGCTCTTTAAAGGAAGTCTAGCTTTATCGTGTGCAAGTTAAAAGCTTACTGTCCTCTGCTTTTTTTTATTTCTTCAGACTAATAAGTATCATTTTCTAGGAAGTGTTTCGCTGCCTTGAATACTAAATGGAATAAAATGTCCAATAAGCTAGAACAGTTATTTCTATTTTTTGTCCCCCTCAAGGCCCCAAAACAGGGTCAGGAATTCATGATTTTCCTCCTCAGATATGTGGATAAATAAGTTTAGAAACTCATTTTATTAACACACCTGTATACATTAATTCCTACTATTAATAGGGAATGATTGCCAGATTGCAAGTGGCGCATTTAAAGTAAAAAAATGGCACAACTAGATTAGCGTGCGTAGTTAGAATTCACATTAAAAAGGTAGCACATGAGCGAAATCCATTTTAGCTATCGCTTGCTGCCTAATCCGACACTGCGCTAGATCAACTGTGCTAAAGTGGAAGGTGTGTTAGGCATACTTTACATTCATATGTGCTTCAAATAGAAGAAAATGTTATTTTTTTATTTTTAAACAGATATAAATGTTATAGGTAAAGTCAGAAATCTGGGTAATCCTAGGATTACCTTGGCTGTGGGTAAATTCCCCCATCTACACATGTTTACTGGGTCGCTACTTGTGTGTGTGTGTTGTAGGAGAGTGAGTGTGTTTTGTATGAGAGTGTGTTTTATTAGAGTGTGTGTGGTGTATGAGAGTGTGTGTGTGTTGTGTATGTGTTGTATGAATGTGTGTGTTGTATGAGATTGTGTGTGGTGTGTGTTATATGAGAGTGTTATATGAGAGTGTGTATGTGTTGTATGAGAGTGTGTGTGGTGTGTATGTGTTGTATGAGCATGTGTGTGTTGTATGAAAGTGTGCGTGTTGTTTGAGGGTGTGTGTGTTATATGAGAGTGTGTGTGGTGTGTATGTGTTGTATGAGAGTGTGTGTGGTATGTATGTGTTGTATGAGAGTGTCTGGTGTGTGTTGTATGAGAGTGTGTGGTGTGTATTTATTGTATGAGAGTGTGTGTGTGTGTGTGTTGTATTAGAGTGTGTGTGTTGTATGAGAGTGTGTGTGGTGTGGTGTGTATGTGTTGTATGAGCATGTGTGTGTTGTATTAGAGTGTGTGTGTTGTATGAGAGTGTGTGTGTTGTATGAGAGTGTGTGGTGTGTGTGTTTTATGACAGTGTATGTGTCTTTTTACACTACAGTCAGGAATAAAATAAGCCAAAGATTGCAGCTCTCTTGTAAATTACTTGAGAAATTTTCAGACCAAGCATAAAAATCGGGTCACGAATGTATGTGGAATCATTGCACTGGGTCTTGGGGGAAAAAGGTTTAAAGAACCTTAGACTTATGCTCAAGTGATAAAATATGACTTTTACCTTGTAATATGAGTGCAAAAATAGAAGCACTATTGATTTAAAGGGCCATTATAGTCAAATAATTTTAAGACTATAAACCCAAGAATACTGTGTGCTTAACCCCACAAAGAGGTTAAACACACAGTAAAAATACCACTCAGGGCTCATAGAGCCCTGTGGTCCAGAGCAGATAACACAGCTGATCCAATCAGCAGCGTTAGTTCCACATCTTAGTCGTTTTTTGTTTGGGACCAGCAGTGCTCTGCGTGGCCTGGCAGTATTTCTACTGTGTGTTTAAACCCTTTGTGGGATTAAGTATACAGTAGTCTAGGGTTGATAGTCTCAAAATGATATGCTCTAACAGATAAGATCATGTCATTTTTTCACTATACTGGCACTTTTACTTCTGTGATGGTAATGCACTATAGTGCTAATATTTCTTTCGCTCCACTTGTAATCTAGGAATTAAAGAGAAATTACATAAAAAACATTTAGTTAGTGATTCAGACATAGGGGTTGATTTATCATGTTCGGGCAGACAGGATCCGCTGACAGCATTTATCATTGCACAAGCATTTTGTGTGAAATGCTTGTGCAAAACCACCCCTGCACATTCCCGACAAACTGGCCACTAGCAGGGGGTGTCAGTCAGCCCAATCATATCAGATCGGGCTGATTAATGTCTGCAGCCTCAGAGGTGGCGGACGAGTTAAGGAGCAGCGGTCTTAAGACCGCTGCTTCTTAACTTACATTTCTGTGAGTGGGAAATTACAGGGGTGGATAGCAGCATCCGCTGCTTGTTAAATCTACCCCCATAGGGTACAATTTTTAAAAAAGTTTCCAATTTGCTTTTATTATCAAATATGCTTCTTTCCCATGATGTACCTAGGTAGGTGTCTGCCGCACTACATAGCAGGAAACAGTGCTGCCATATAGTGCTCTTGCAAATGGATAACATTCTTGCAAAACTGCTGACATATAGTGCTCCAGAAATGGGCAGATTTCTGAGCTAACATTCCTGTTTATCAACAAAAGACACAAAAAGAGCAAAGCAAAATTAAAAATACAAGTAAATTAGAAATCTTGGGTTTCATATTAATTTAAAGGGACAGTCTA
>CAJPDP010325777.1:0-13409 GCA_905336975.1 Bombina variegata variegata
GGGTTACTGACTAATACAAGGAGTTATTGTATAAATTCCCTGAACACATATAAGATGGTATGGTGGGGTAACTGACTAAAACAAGGAGTTATTGTATAAATTCCCTGAACAAATATCTACCACTCCTGACATACATTTTACAGTTGACATGTACTTGGTACTTTAACAGATTGACTCTTAATCTGCATCCACATTTCTTCTAACTTTGTTCTAACAAACTGCCATGGACAGTATCTGTAACTGCCGTTTTGCACAGAGGAACATTTATTTGATTTTATCTTTTCATATATGTGTTTTTAGAGTAAGTAAATTGTTAATAAATTGAACATTTTAAAGCTGTTTGATATCCATGTCACCTGGCTTTTTTTAGCACTCCCCATCCCTTGATTTTTTTGAGTCAAATCACAGCTGATGTATTAAAAAAAATAAAAAATACTACAGCTGTAAAAACATTAAAAGTCATTGAAAACTGTTTGGAGTAGCTTACCTTGTATTATATAATTTGTTTAGTCTGTTACATATTTTTGCATTTCTTATTCACCATGCGTCATTGTCATGATGTGACAGTGCAACATAATGTGGTGGCCATTTACAAAGAAATAATAATAAAATAGGATGGACCAAATTACGAGCGATAAGGGGTTCATCACGGGTGTTTCCCAGCGTTGGGTTTTCCGCTCATAGTTGAATGCAAGTTGAAAGAAAATGCTATCGCCTGAGGGCAATAACGATTTACGCTAGAAGGATTATCGCATCCTCAGAGCTCTGGTTAATTGTTTCGAAAACAAAAAAGTGTCACAAAACACACAAAAAATACATTTCAAAGTAAAGTTATACTCATAATAACACCATTTAATACAATTTTTACAAAGACATGAGGTCTCAGGTGTTAGAAAAACAAACAAACAGGCGAAGGGTTTTAACATTGAGATATATACATGTCTAACAATGTAGATGTGTGTGTTTATATGTGTATTTAAAGACACATATACACATATAAACACATAAATACATACATAGACACAGTAAAGGATATAAACCAGTTAGATTCAATAAACTTAGTTTCTGAAACTAAAATCTCACCAAAAAAGAATCACTGCAATTTCTCCACTTAAAAATGGCAGACTTTTAACTGTCCCTAATCAGAGCCGTGAGTTCCACTATACTGAGATCAATGCAGCTGCTTCTTTCTTGCAACTGTTACCTTATCACCTCAAAGCATCATAAAAATCTGTTAAAAATTTTACAAAACAATTTAATTTAAAATTGGAAAAGTACACTCTCTGTAAAACAGTCCTCTATAACATTGGCAAAAAAAGAGTTTAACAAATAAAAGTACAATGATCACTTGTGTGAATAAATAATGCTTACTTATATAAAGTGATATAAAACATATGCACTTGTGTACTCGATACTAATAAAGGATATATATTAAAACAAGAGCTTGTCAGCTTCCACTTATTGATGTTGCATCCCACAATGATAATGTGAAAATCTTCTTGGCTCAAGAAAAAATAGATACAACAATATAGTGAAGAACAGTTAGGTGAATAAATATGTATTCTTGGATTCACCCAATTTTATACTGTAGGGCAATCGGTATACATCTGGATAACTCCAATATAAGGATATAATACAATATTTATTAAAATTATAAACAAGTATAAAAAGCCAGAATACTGCCTCCAACTGGAAGTTACTCGGGTATAGTTCCGCTATGTCGACTGGTACAGAGGTCAGATGGAAGCAGATTAAATTTAATCCTTTTTAAAGCTTCACCTCATTAAGACCGGGACCATTGCAATACCTTTCCTGGGGACATGTACAGGAGTGGGCGTGGCTATGACATTTCTCCGACGTAGGTTTTGCCATATACGTACGGCTTTTTCAAGGAGGTTTAAAGTGATGATAAACTAAAAGATGGGGACTTTCATTCATGAAAGTCTTTTGAAACGCTTACTTTTTTAAAATTAATTACCTATAGTTTTCCTATATGTCGCCATTCCTTCGCTAACTGTGATGATTTATAGATCAAGATAACCATTTAAAGGGACAATGCATTGTAAATAACTTGTTATACTGGCTGCAAAGTATAAAATATATGGGGCACTGATCCTTTGGGTCTCTTTTTGTACATAAATTAGCTGTTTCTGCCCATTGAAACCACAACCTAAAAAATAGGTTGAGCTTGTAGGGAGAGCAGACTCCGTTATCTTATCTGTCTAATTATTTACACAAAAACTTATTTCTCACTGTAAAATCAAAGATTAATACTTAAGGCCCAATGATCTAAAGGTGTCTTGGCTGGCAAGATTATTTAAGAATGCTCGCCTGCATCTGGTGGAATGATCTAAAGCCACTTTTTGCCCTGTAAAGACAGTGTCTTGCTAAGGGGTGTATACTGAATTTTCATATGGGACGGATATGCATATATTACAAAACTGCACAATGAAAATTGAAATTTAAAAATCATACAAAATGAATAATTGAATCATTCACGCATAAATGGACTGGAAAAAATTGTATTGATAAGCTGCATCGAAAATTGCAACAAAATTATTCACCAAAAAGTTGTATTTTATCAAAAACTTAAAATTTGTATGTAAATTACACTGGAATAGTTTGTGTTAAATATGCAGTGTGTAAATTATAATTTGAATACATTGGATGTGCAAAAAACATATAGAAGTTTTTTTAAGTACAAAATACAAAGTGTAATTGCTGTTTTATCGTAAAATGGACTGCATTAGGGCGTTCCATGAGCGTTTTTGAAATTGTATCTCAAATCCTAGGATAATTATCGAACAACATTTCCACCATACAAATTTCACTGTTTTTTCTTGCAAACTAAGAGGGCAAGGTTGTGACAAAATACGCAAAATACTTAATACTTAATCGAAAAACAGTTAGATGTGGTTATATTCCTTGTTTTTATTGTTGTCTTTTAACCTATTGCTATTTTTTTTGTTAATATTAATTAATTTACCTTATTTCATTTGACCTTTAATATTATTATTATTAGACATGTGCACAGGTGAAAAATTGGATTTGGCCTAATCTTTCAGGCCAAGTATACAGAATATTCGGCTGCTGTTCTTTTTTTAAAGAGGAATACACTTAAACCAGGCTTATTAGTCACTCCTGTGGGGTGACATTTTACACAGCTGTAACAGGTTAAGTCAAATTTCATGACTTTATTATTCATAGATAATCTGAGTTTAAAAGAACTTAACATTTTTAGCAGTAAAGAATGGTTGAACATAGATTTTAACTATGCACTGCAATAATCACCGACAGGTACACATGAGTTCAAAACCTGATACATCTCATTATGAACGGTATGTGTTTGATAGCAGCACACATTTCGACAAACACTGCACATTTTGTACAGTACTCTGCATAATTGTATATAAATAAATAAGAGACAATAGCTTCCTTAGTTTGTTTACTGGAATTGTAAAGTATCTTCAAGTTATTTTTCAAGTAAATATAATTTGTGGTCTATCCAAAGTCGCCCAAAGGTTAAATGTATTACGCCACAGCTTTGTGAGAGCTATGGCAAATGACAAGGAGCTGGACCGGGAAAGGTCAAAAGTTTGTTTGTGTAAAGTCTTTTATACTTAGGACATGAAACCCAAAGTTTTTCTTTCATGATTTACAATTTTAGGGCTCCATGTACGAAGCAGCTAGAGCTGCTCTGAAGTCCTTGTGGGGCAGGTTTGCATATGTGAGCCTGCTTCCCGCAATGTAAGAAGCAGCGGTCATTAGACCGCTGCTTCTTACACCCTACGCCATCTCTAAGGTGAGAAGGGAAAATCACTGAGAGCTCACTCTCGATGATTGACAGCCCCTTCAGTCGCGTGACTGAAGGGGCGGGCATTACACGCTGCGATGAGTGTGTAATGATACATATGGGCCAGCAGATGAACATATTTGCTGCCCGTATGTATCGAAGGCGGATGGACGGCTTTGCAAGTTGAGAAGTTGTCCGCCCATCTCTAAGTACATGGGCCTTTAAACGATGCAACTAAAGAAAAGGGGAAACAGAGCGCAATACAAGAGATTAAAGTGAAGTTTATTTTGACACAATAGCACGCAAACAATAAAAAAAATAAATCCCTAGAATTAGAAGAGGAACCAGGGGAGGAAGACGAGTACAGACAGCTAGAGAGAAGAAGGAGAAATAAAATAAGGCTAATAAAGATATATTTAACCAAGCAGGAATTGATTCAGATCCTAATGACATAAGTTTGTTGATTAAAGGACTGAAATTTGCCCCTATAGCTAAAACAAGCAAGTTAGAGATGTTTGTAGATGTTCACAAGTACATTAGAAAAATGACTCTAAAAGGATATTTTCTAAAAAAAAATCCAGAGAATAGATCTTTTTCTAATTCACAACATTTAGAATATGGAGATTTGGAAACTTTGAGGATTTTGAAGGAACTAGAAAAGGGAAACAGTGAGGAAAAACAGCATGATGATATCAATATGGGGGAGTCAGATATTGTATAATTAATTAATTTGTCAGAATATGAAGCAGAACCATAAATTTGTCATTCAAACTTTAAAAGTAAATCTATGTTCTATCCTGTGGGTTCACAGGGGGAACAAATAGCAACCTTTACTAAATTAGTACTGAAGGATATAGAAAGTTAATTTGCTTGTTAAGAAATTTTTGTACATACACATAATGATAATTTTACTATCCTAGAGAGAAAATCCCTCAAAAAATTGGACAATAGTGAGATTGTAATTTGCTCCGCCGATAAAGGCAGAGGGATTGTTATACAGTCTAAGATTGACTATATAAAGGAAGCTAAGAATCTTCTTAAGGATGAAACAACCTATTGCATCTTAGAGAAAGATCCGACAGACAATTATGTGAAAGAATTGGGTACCCTACTGAATAGGGCCAAGAATGATGGGATACTCAATAATGAGGAGTACACATTTCTTTACGTGCCCCAACCTAAAACATCTGTTTTTTACCATCTCCCCAAAGTCCATAAGGATCCAATCCACACACCAGGGAGACCGATAGTGTCTGGGATCGGGTCCTTGTGTGACAATATATCTAAGTATGTAGATTTTTACCTCCAACCAGTGGTAAAAACAACTAAGGCTTACCTTAAAGATTCACAGGTGGTAATTAGAAAGTTTGTGGGTTTGGAATGGAGAGATAATATGAGCTGGATTACGTGTGACAATTCTGCTTAATATACGTTTATTCCCCACAAATTGGGCTTAAATCAGTTAAGGATGAATTATCCAGATGGGCAATACCTAATACACATTTACAGTTTCTAGAGGATAGCATGAATTTTATACTGAATCACAATTATTTTATGTTAAAAAAAAAAAAAAAAAAAAATATTTGCAGACACAGAGCATGGCAATGGGGATGACTTGCCCCATCGTATGCCAATTTATATATGAATATGTATGAAAATAAATATATTTGGAATGATAACCCATACATAATATTTTAAAATACGGGCGTTACATTGATGACGTGATTTTATTGTGGCAGGGTGATATTACAGTAATAGATGAATTTGTGGAATATATGAACTCAAATGAATTTAACTTGAAGTTTATGAAAGAAACTTCTGTTTTTTCTATTATAGTCCTAGATTTGGTTCTCTATAAAAAATATTGAGGGGAAAATAGCAGTTAAAAATTACAGAAAACCAACTGAAAGAAATAGTTTTATAGAAGCCTCTAGTGCCCACAAGAAAAGTTGGATTAACAATGTACTGTATAGTCAATTTTTTCGATTAAGAAGAAACTGCACTAATTTGTCTGATTTCAAGGAAGAGGCAAGCTTTCTAGAAAATAAATTTAAGGAGAAGGTTTATGAACCCAAAATACTAAATGAAGCCACGAATAAGGCCCTGTCATATGATAGAAAGAATTTGATATATCCTTATTTTGACAAAAAGGAAAAAAGTTTACATATATCTCAGAGACCAGATTCCTCCAATCAAACTGTAGGAAATGGAGGTTATCCAGTAAGGTTTATCACTACCTTCAACAAGGGGGCGGGGACATTGAAAAGGATTTTAAACAAAGACTGGCCGGTTCTAAAAGCTGATTCCCTCTTAGGGCCCGATTATTTTCAAAAAAGGCAAAAGCCTTAAAAATATGCTGGCCCCAAGCAGATTAAGAGCTAAGGTAGCTAAAAATGATGGTATGAATCAAGGTGGTAATTGGTTATCAAATTTAGAAATGCACACTTAAATGTGCTAAACCTATTTCCAGTATGTGCCCACACATTAATAGGGCTGCGAGTTTCTCCAATTCGGAAGCCACAGAAACTTTTTATATTAATTTTAAGAGTAATTGTCATTCAACTTTTGTGGTATACCTTTTACAATGTGGGTGTGACCTGTTATTTGTTGGTCACACGGAACATAAGATTAGAAAACTGGTGTATGAACATATATATAATATTAAAGAAAAAATCTCTAAGCATAATGTTGCCAAACATGTTTTGGAACAACATAACAATAATCCTGTCTCTTTAAGAGTTCAAGTGATAGTCTGAGTTCCACCAAATAAACATAACAGATTACTTTAATTTAGGAGGTTAGAAACTTTCTGGATTTATAAATTGAACTGCTTACACCCAGCTGGTCTAAATATTGATATAGCTATTGCAGCACATATGTAACTATATTGACACCACTTGAAAATTTAAACCGGGTCTAAATATGGTAACCTTTTTATCCAAACACCTCAATTCCTATTATGAACTTTCTTTTGCTTTTTTATGAATTTTGTTTGTTTTGTGGTGTTTTATTGTGCTAATAAGGTTTTTTATCATTGTATGTTTTTAGCATTTACTTAATCATGATATGTTTTTAATTCCATATTAACTGTTGCTTTTTATATAATTTTTAATATATATTTATATTAGGAAATCTCAAATTTTAGATTGTAACAGGGAAATTAGGCAAATCTAACTATTAGTATTTTGTAATGAAGGGATGTGTATAAAAGTGAACAGGTTATAATATTCAGAATGTATCCATCCAACTCAGAAAATATTTAAGTAAAATTAGTTGCACACCCCTTTCTGATATCTATTCAATATTTCTTGGTATAAGCCAATCAAATTAATGAATTAGATACACACCCTAAATTAGAAAAGGGCGCAATATTCTAGAAAGGTATTTATCAGAAAGGAATTTTTGGTCCTCTTGATAAAGCCCGGCCGAAGACCTGGGGAAACACGTTGAGGTTTTTCACAGCTTCTCATCCTGGTTTGCTGTACCTGACAATCACGTGACCGCCAGCTCAGAGGTTCTTCGGATACACTGAAGGGTTTGGCGTCCGTAAGGGAGTCAGAGCTAGTGGCTCTCCCTGCTTTTTGCTTGCATGACAAGCGGATGACAGTTTTAAGGCTTTTTATTCACTTACGTCTAGTAAGTAATTTTTTATTGTTTGCATGCTATTGTGTCAAAATAAACTTCACTTGAATCTCTTGTCTTGGGCTCCGTTTCCCCTTTTCTCTACTTGCATCGTTCTGACCCAGAGCCAAGGACAAGGAAGCCTGGCTATATGAGAGCAGCATTTCTTGGGATTCATTCCAGGGGGAAATTTTGGATCAACTGCATAAAGATTGAGACCTTTTTATATTTAAGTTACTGTTTCCAATTGCTATATGCCATTTGGACATTCCCCAGGAATCTCAGCATCAGTGTCAATATGGACTTGTTTATATTTGCAATTTTATATTTACCTTCAGTTTGTGTTTGCTACCAGACTGTTGGCAACTCCAATTTCATTATATATTATATATGTTTAATTAGTATTTTTTCAGATAATTTCTATGTGTGTTTTTACTTTACTTTATTTCACTTTACCTTACCTGTAAGTGTGTATGTCACAACTAACCTAGCGCAGAGTTGTTTAACTGGATCTTGTTGGGGCCCTTAAACAACTTTACAATTTACTTCTATTATCAATATATCAATTGTCTTCATTGGTATCCTTTTGTTGAAGGAACAGCAAAGCACTACTAAGAGCTAGCTAAACACGTTGGTAAGTCAATGACAAGAGCCATTTGTGCAGCCACCAATCGGTAGCTAGCTTCCAGCTCCTGAACCTACCTAGGTATGCTGTTCAACACAGGATATCAAGGGAAATAAGCAAATTAGATCATGGAAGTACATTGGAAAGTCATTAAAAATGGTTTGCTCTATCTGTATCATGAAGGACAAATTTGGGGTTTCATATGTCTTTAAGCAGTATGTTTTGCACTTGAGCATACACCATAGAGCTAACAGTTTTGCAATCTAGCCCAATGTGATTTATTTTTGTTTTTGAATATTATTCTGAAACATAATTATTAATATTATTATTATTATTATTATTAATATTAATATTATTATTATTAATATTATTATTATTAATATTTTTTTAATTATGCCAAATATAGGACATATTGTAGGAATTATATTAATATGAGAGGAATCCCTTTAGGGCTGGGGTCAGCAACCTTGGGCCCCCAGATGTTTTGGAACTACATTTTCCATAATGCTGAAACACTCTTTAGGCTGTCTGAGCATCATAGAAAATGTAGTTCCAAAACATCTGGGGGCCCAAGGTTGCTGACCCCTGCTTTAGGGCATCAGTTAGCTCATTCTGATATGCTAATTAAAGGGACTGTAGAGCAATAGAAAAGGCTGATGTGTGGTCGGAAGGGGAGGAGCTAGCAGCAGGTTGCATGCTAGCACAGAGCTCTGATGTGAAGGGCAAGATTGATCAGCCCCCACCTGCGTTTGTTTCTTGGCCGGTGAGACATACCCGGCTTGGAAAGCACCTAGCAGAGGCCGACACTGTCCCTGCAGATTGACTCTGGCGCAGAGTCGCAACGCCTAGACGGCGTTCCTGCAACAGCACATCTAAAGTTAAGGAATCCGGTCTGGAGAATACCTATCTGAGGGCCCAGGAGAAGAGTGGAGTCCAGTCTGCGGTAGCTGAGGCGGCGATCACGGAGGTGTCCGGGATCTGCGGCCCTTTCCATCTTACCGCGTCTGGCAAGTCACCCTCTGGATCCTGCAGCTGGGAGGGCCCCAACACTGTACCCACGTCGCACAGGAAGTGCGCATCTACCTACCGGAACTACCGGTGGAATCAGTGCGGTTGGCTGGTGAGCGGATACCGGAGACAACGGAGTGGTCCGTGCTGCTGGGGCAAGGTTTGTACTGCCCGGTCCGGTAAGACTGTTTGTATAATCCCACACAAGACCACACCAAGTATCGATTAAATACTTTAATATCCAGGAGTCTATTGAAATGGAAGGGGTATAACTGCCCTTTTAAGAGGAACTAAAACAGGTTTGCCCTTGCTCCCAATCAGAACCTAGCTGGGCCTATCAAGTTAATCTTTTCGGGGACTCTGAGAAATAAAAGTTTAAAGATTGCCCTCAACACAGAGAGCCCGTTGTTTGGGCCCATTAAAGGAGTCTTTGGGACTTATTCTTTGTATAAAGCTATACTAAAGAAGCACCATCTTTTATAGAATCTGGGCAATACATTTAACCAGTCTACATAACCTGAAGATACAACCAGATTTTAAAAGGAATCAAACAAACAAGGAACTTTTTTTCCTGCTTGAACAATCCCCTAATCCCTGATTGCTATAGTAATAGTAATATCCAATTTATAAAAAGAAAAAGCTGGCTATAGCTCTAAACTAGCATAATCTCTGGAGAAAGGATATACTGAATATGTCTGTATTTGTCAGAGCTAATGTCATGGGTGATCCAACTGATGTTGTTATATGCAATAGATAAAGATATTCTATTTATAGTACCAATACTGGTTAGGAGCATACAGGCCTAGTAGCCAACAAGGGGCTTTAACTATAAGATCTTCCCTCAGAAAAATTGTCCTGAAAAGTTATTGGGAAATAAAAACTCTGTAATCTCCCTCTCGAGGTACCCCTCCTAAGATTATAGTTTTAAGGTTGAATATCCCTCTCTAAAGAGGGAGAGAGGTTTGGAGAGGAAGGAGAAGAAAAGGTAATCACTCACAGTATATAAGTAAAAAGGAAAGGAAAGAGGAAAATTTATTTTGCCCCATTTATTTTCAGTTGGGCTTACTCCTTTTCCTACTAAGCTATGCACAAAGAGTTACCAGGTACTCCTTTGATTTAACTGTGTAATCTTGGCAAGTGATAGAGTGTATTAGACATAGGTATACATCAAGAGGCACAGGACAGGGGAAGGAAATAGGTTGCTAGTCTGTAATATTTCACCCTTTACTTATCTTTAATACATAAAGTGGTTAAGATTTGAATTGCACTGTGGCTGTGCTGCATTGAAACAAGTATTCTGAGTTCAATATTGAAAGTTTTATGTGGTATGCCCACTATTTTTCTTTTTCTATCTCTTTTCTGTCTCTTTTTTCTCTTGGTAAATTGATCACTTCTTTTTCTCTTCTTATTTTTCAAATTTCTTTTCTTTTTTTTTCACTTTTGAATTATATTTTTATGTATATTGTGCTCAACAAATGCATTGTGTGATGTTTTCCTCATTTGTGAGGTCATTGTATAGAAATATGTACACTATGGCTTTTTGATTCACAGTTTGTTAATATGTAGACACACTACAACACACTCACTGTGTTTAATCTATTCCAGCGGGTTTGAAGGCTGGTCTGATATAGTTGGTTAAGTTGCACTTATTTCTACGCTCCCTTTGATCTTGTAGGCATTAGCTGTCAATCAAAGGTGCTGCGGTATTTTTAGTGTTAATAAACACGGTTAGGACTAAGTTCTTAGCTAGATTTGGTAGTTGTCACGATCCACTTTTCACCAAATACATGGAAAGATATATATCACATTCCAAACCCTCTTCACCCAGCATGCCACCTAAAGCTAAAGATAAAAAACTTAAGCCCAGTGAAAGCAGTTCAGACACACAAAGTCAGAATGAAATAGCTGTGAGCTCTTCAAACAATACTTCATTAATTCAACAGATCTCAGAGTTAATCATGCCACAATTTGAAGCTTTAAAACAAGAAATGGCAACAGTTACTAATGAAATAAAGCAATTTTCAACCCGTATGAATGAAATTGAATCGAGAGTCTCAGATCTAGAAGATAGAGCAGTAACACAAGATCAGATGACCAACTCGCATGAGGTCAGACTCCTCTCATTACAAGCCAAAATAGAAGAACTTGAGGATAGGGCACGGCGCAACAACCTGAGGGTTGTTGGGCTACCGGAAACGGCAGAGTTTCATGACCTGATAAACTTTGCCGCCACACAGCTCCCAAAATTACTTGGTAGCAATATCGAAAATGTAAGAATCCTGATAGAGAGAGCGCATAGATTAGGCCCCCCTAGAGGGAGTTTAGATGCTCAGGCAAGACCGCGAGCAGTAATTATTAAATTTTTGAATTTCCAAGACAAGTTTCATATCCTCAGACTATATCGCAAAAATAACAATCTCATGCTTGGTTCCCACAAAATTTTATTATTCCAGGATTTTTCAATAGAAACTCAAAATAGGCATAGGGAAATGGCCCCTTATTGCTCTAAAATGATTAAAGCCAATTTAAAGGCAAGGTTGGTATACCCTGCCAAGGTGATCCTGGAAAAAGACGGCGAATCTCACAGCTTTACGAAGCCGGAAGAGATTAAAATATTTTGTCAGAGCATAGGTCTACAATAAAGGACACTCAAGTTAGGAGAGGGAACATAAAAGGAGGGAAAGAGGAAGGAAAAGCAAGAGGAAATGACAATGTTGGTTGTGCAGGGAATTGACATAGGTACAGGAATGCCCAAATATATAAAAAGAATTGTGACAACAAGCAATTGGGAGGGAAGCGAGGTAGAGGATATCAGAAACTTATTAGACTTGAGGGGGGGAATGGGGTTGGGGGGGCTCCGGGCTCCCCTTTTTTTTTTTTTCCCCCTCTCCCTTCTGTTTTTTGTGTTTAGATGGTTAAGTTGAAATTAGTGTCTTGGAATACTGGGGGGATTTCATGCCCAAGCAAAAGGAAATTGATTATTAGACACCTTGGACTCCAAAAGCCAGATATAGCATTTATCCAGGAGACCCACCTTAGACCAAAAGAAGCGATCAAACTTAGATCTAAATGGGTGGGGGAGGTAGTGTTTACCCCATATGACAAAGCAAAGAGAGGTCTTGCCATTTTAATTCGTAAACAATTGGATTATAAAATTATTGCAGTAGAAAATTATTTTAACGGGAGATACCAGATTTTGGAGATCGAAGTTAATGGTTCTAATTTTGTTTTCTGTAATATATATGGTCCCAACCTGATTGATAAAAGATTTTGGGAGGACATAAGTTTAAAATTATTTATGCACACCGGGAAAAATCTAGTGGTCATAGGGGACTTCAACATGGCTTTCTCTCACGTTCTAGATAGATCAAAGACCAGATTTCTGCCTAGGAAGGCCAGGGAAACTGATATTCTCCAAGCGTTTAGAAAGAAATTAGCTCTATACGATGTTTGGCAGGGACAAAATCCGGACCGTCGCGAATATACGTGTGTTTCACGCGCTCACTCTTCTTTCTCCAGAATAGATTATTTTCTAATTGCTAAGCATATGGCTAAAATGAAAACTCGGGCAGACATTGGTGAGATTGTGGTCTCTGACCACGCTACTATCACACTAGAAATTGGATTAAGTGATAAGGGCAGGTTAAAAAACAGCAGGATGTTCTTCCCCCAATATCTTTATCATAATCTCCATTTTAAAAAATGGGTTCAGAACAGATGGTACCAATTCAGGGCTGAGAATAAAGATCATATAAACAGACCAGACATTTTCTGGGAAACTGCGAAGGCAGTTTTCAGAGGAGAGATTACGTCGTACTTGGCTAGAATGCGAGCAATTTGGGGGAAAAGGGAGGAGCAACTTGCGAACACCCTAAGTAATAATTATAGGAAATATCTTAGCAATCCTTCGGTAGAGCAGTGGCACAAATATAAGGAGAGCAAAGCGCTCTATGACCTTTTCCTGAAACAAAATTCGGTATCAGAGGAACTTAAATTGAAGGCCATCTATTCAGGGGCTCAAGGTACGTCCGCTAAATATTTAGCTAGAATCGTTAAAAACAGAAAGCAGAAGAATTATATCACTGCAGTAAAATTTAGGAATATCAGGGTGACTGATCCTATAGAAATTAGAGAAGCTTTCTTACAGACCTTCCAAGAATTATATGCAGCTAAACAGATAGATATTCCGTCGAAGCAACAATTTTGGCAAGGGTTCACCCTGCCTCAAATCGCAAGAGATGATCTACAAAGATTAAATGACCCTATTTCTGTGGAAGAAGTTATTAATACTATTAAAAAATTAAAACTCGGGAAAGCTCCCGGGCCAGACTCTCTCCCAGCAGAATTTTACAAATTACTTCT